>JACEEZ010017037.1:20000-26464 GCA_016584305.1 Chionoecetes opilio
GACATTGCACAGCATAGAAAAATACATAGAGAAACATAGAATAACATAGACAAATACAATACTATATCGAACACAACTTTTTAAACAGGCTAAAATAATAAAAAAAAAAAATGTAGCTACACTAGAATAACAGGAAGATTAAAAATAAGAGTGAAAAAAACTAGATCGAATAAAACAACAGAATTTTTAACTATGAAATACCGGGAAGATCAAAAATAGAAAATAAAAAAATAGTGTCTGGGTGTGTATGGGGGGAATAGTAAGTAGGGGGGAGAGGGGAGGGTGATGTATGGGGTGAAGGAAGGGGGGAGGAGGGGTTAACGAAGAGGGGTGACATATAGCCTCTGGGGTGTCATTTCCGCCACACACACACACACACCAACACACACACACACACACACACACACACACACACACACACACACACACACACAGGATACTCCGTAGTGTAAGGGTTAGCACGCTCGGCTCACAACCGAGAAGTCCCGGGTTCGATCCCCGGGCGGAGCGGAGACAGATGAGCGGTCTTCTTAAAACCCGAGCCTCTGTCCACCCAGCAGTGAATGGGTATCGGGTGTCAGCTGGGGGTTTGTGACCCGCCTCCCGGGGTGATGGCTTCCCCCAACACTATGCACTAAGGAGGAATGATAAAATGTAGCTATGGAGACGGGGCCATGCCAGCGTAGCTCAGGCCCTGGAAAATACTTGGTAAATACAACTAGATGAACACACACACACAAAATAAAATGTAAAAATATGTTACCGCAGCACAAGTAAAGAGAGAGAGAGAGAGAGAGAGAGAGAGAGAGAGAGAGAGAGAGAGAGAGAGAGAGAGAGAGAGAGAGAGAGAGAGAGAGAGAGAGAGAGAGAGAGAGAGAGAGAGAGAGAGAGAGAGAGAGAGAGAGAGAGAATATAGAAGGAACAGGGAGTGATTAATTTGCGGTTCTTTAAGGGCAGGAGGAGGAGGAGGAGGAGGAGGAGGAGGATTACATAGGATTACATAGGAATAACAGACACCAGGAGACCTATTGGTCCATGACGAGGGTATCTGCTGAACTACATACTACTAACTATCAACTACTTGTAAGAAAACAGTTGGAAAAGGATACCATGTCCTTAAAAGAAGATAGGAACACGGAAGTTTCATAGTGCAGAAAAATAGGGTATGAAATATACTAACTACAACTACCACTACCACTACAACTAATCGATCCGGGGGACTAAATATGAATTCGCAGGGCACTATCAATACCCATTTACTTTACAGTGCGCGTCAAGTCTGTTTTTAAATGAGGAGGAGGAGGAGGAGGAGGAGGAGGAGGAGGAGGAGGAGGAAGGGGCAAGAATTTTAATGATGCAACAGAGTACTTAGATGAAGCTATTAATCACACTACCTTGTTCTTCTGTTTCAAATGTTATTTAAGAACACATAAGTAAGAACATAAGTGTTAAGTGGTACAACTATACTTAAGGAAAATGTTGATATAGATGTCCTCTAGAATAATGATAAAATAATAGAAGGCTAGCAGTGCAGAGTCTCCTTAAAGATCTGTGTAAAAATAAATGCTCTGGAAAACAAAAATAACCAAAACTAAAATGCAATAATAAGTTAAATAAATGAAATAAACAAATAAAGATGCAATAAATGAAATAAACAAGTAATGATGAAATAAACAAGTAAAGATGCAATAAATGAAATAAACAAATAAAGATGAAATAAACAAATAAAGATGCAATAAATGAAATAAACAAGTAAAGATGAAATAAACAAATAAAGATGCAATAAATGAAATAAACAAGTAAAGATGAAATAAACAAATAAAGGTGCAATAAATGAAATAAACAAGTAATGATGAAATAAACAAATAAAGATGCAATAAATGAAATAAACAAGTAAAGATGTAATAAATGAAATAAACAAGTAAAGATGCAATAAATGAAATAAACAAGTAAAGATGCAATAAATGAAATAAACAAGTAAAGATGTCAATAAATGAAATAATACAATCAGTGAAAATTGAAAAAACAGTATAAGATGCAAATAAATGAAATCAACGAATAAACAAGCATAAATAAATAACAATAAAGTGAATAAATGAATACAAATAAAATGAAATATAGCAAAATAAAAATAAAGAGCAATAATGAATAAACAAGTAAAGAAACAAATGCATAAATAGATCCTTAATGAACTAACAAGTAGATGCATAAATGAAATAACAAGTATAGATGCAATAATGGAAAATGATCTGGAATAATTGAAATATAATTGGAATAGATACACAACGAATAACAAAGGCTATAAATGAAGTGAATGAATAAACAAATGTAATTGATATAGTGCAATGAAAATGATAAAATGAATACAAGCAAATTATGAAAATGATAAATAGATCCTCTAGACTGTGTGTGTGTGTGTGTGTGTGTGTGTGTGTATGTGTGTGTGTGTGTGTGTGTGTGTGTGTGTGTGTGTGTGTGTGCGTGGTGTTTGTTTGTGGTGTTGTGTGTGTGTGTGTGTGTGTGTGTGTGTGTGTGTGTGTGTGTGTGTGTGTGTGTATGTGTGTGTGTCTGTGTATGTGTGTATGTGTGTGTGTGTGTGTGTGTGTGTGTGTGTGTGTGTGTGTGTGTGTGTGTCTGTCAGTGTGTGTGTGTGTGTGTGTGCTGTCAGTGTTGTGTGTGTGTGTGTGTGTGTGTGTGTGTGTGTGTGTGTGTGTGTGTGTGTGTGTGTGTCTGTCAGTGTGTGTGTGTGTGTGTGTGTGTGTGTGTGTGTGTGTGTGTGTGTGTGTGTGTATGTGTGTGTGTGTGTGTCTGTGTATGTGTGTATGTGTGTGTGTGTGTGTGTGTGTGTGTGTGTGTGTGTGTGTGTGTGTGTGTGTGTCTGTCAGTGTGTGTGTGTGTGTGTGTGTCTGTCAGTGTGTGTGTGTGTGGTGTGTGTGTGTGTGTGTGTGTGTGTGTGTGTGTGTGTGTGTGTGTGTGTCTCTATCTTTAAGCAACTCACGTATAGGCATCCTTAATTCCTTCACTTTTTAATAGTTTTTATCATTAACATCATCAGCATCATCATTATTAATTACACCTTTGACTCATAATTAATTAGCTCATTAATGCAGCTGTCATTGCTAAGTGTACTCCACCCTTCTGTAATTAGCCTTTTTCTTCTTCTTCTTCTTATTCTTCTTCTTCTTTCTTTCTTTCTTCCTTCCTTCCTTCCTTCCTTCCTTCCTTCCTTCCTTCCTTCCTTCCTTCCTTCCTTCCTTCCTTCCTTCCTTCCTTCCTTCCTTCCTTCCCACGCCCGTCTATTCATTACTAGACTCACCTTATGTATATTTCCATCACAATTATAATCACTTATATCTATATATGTAATAATTCTCATGACCACACCTTCATTACCTTAATTACTACACCTTTACCTTCCCTTAATTATATAGACACACACACACACACACACACACACCTACACACACACACACACACACACACACACACACACACTACCAATCTATGATAATATAATCGAAAGTGTGTGTGTGCGCGTGTGTGTGTGTGTCCACTATAGGTTCCGCCCCCAGTGGCGCAATCCCATCATATGGCACAGTTTTGGAACCAAATCGCCCAGGGGAAGGTTTTAAAGCCCCTTTGGGGATGATCCGATCACTTTATTTTTTCCTCTTTTTTTTTAGTTTTAGAGAATTGTGAAAAAAAAAAATTACGCGAGATATTTTGCATGAAAAAAGAAAGATATCGAAACGAATGCACGACTGACGGACGGTTTCTTTTACTTCAGTCCTATTACTCCAGTCCTATTACTTCAGTCCTATTACTTCAGTCCTATTACTTCAGTCCTATTACTTCAGTCCTATTACTTCAGTCCTATTATCACTGAAGTATGTTGGACTTCACCTACTTCAGCCTTGCTTCTCCCATGGTCAGCTCTATGTTGGATGCTCAAGAGTGGGAGATGGCAGCAAGCTCTTTATCCTCACACACAACAAAAACACCAAGAACATTGTCTAGCCTGCTGCTTTGCAGTAATATTTTGTCAGATTTTGTGATAACCCAAAAATCATTCTGTGAGATTAAACTCATGGTTGTGTGAAATACATTATCATTAAAATACAAGTGTTATAATTATTGGGCCGAAGGCCCATCAAAAGCCCTCCGCAGGATCTAGCCAAAAAGTCCGCCCGGAGGACGGCTTTTCGGCTAGTCAACAAATAAACACCAATACAAACCCACAATTCACACCTCATCCCTAACTACCACTACCACTACCACTGCCACTACCACTAACAACTACCATACACGCAACCCACTAACCACCACACTAACACCCATAATCAAAACAATAATTGGCTATTAGTAGCAAATCACCTGGCAACCACATAACAACTTGATAGTGACTCCCCTCCAGGTATCAAATTATCACACCCAACCATTGCTCATACGCCTGGCCCCGCCCTGCCCCGCACACACACACACACACACACACACACAGATGGATAGTAATGGCTCTATCCCTAAGGTCCTATCCACTACAAAATGTCTTCATAGGCCTAAAAATAAATAAAAAATAGCCTAAAATACCTATGGTCTAAGAAAATATATTAAGCCTCTTCTACTTTTCCTATCAATCTTCTTTTCATTTTCTCTTCTTCCTTCTTCCTTACTGTTCTTTTCACTTCTCTTCCGTTCTCTTCTCTTCGTTCTCCTCTTCCTCTTTCTTCCTTGCCTATTAATCTTCTTTTCCTTTTCTCTTACTCTTCTTCTTCCTCCTCTTCTTTTCTCCTTTTTTTTCCTTCCTCCTTTCCTTCCTTATCTTTCCTTTCTCTCCTCCTCCTCTTTCTATTTTCTTTTCCTCTTCTTCCTCCTTCCTTTCTCCTTACTTTCTTTTCCCTTCCTTCTTCCTTTCCTTTTTATTATCTCCTCTTCCTCCTCCTCCTTTCCATTCCTTTCCTTTCCTCTTTCTCGTCTTCCTATATTTTCTTTCCTTTCCTCCTCTTCCTTCTCCTTCTTCCTTCCTTTTCCATTATTTTTTCTTCCCTTTTCATCTTACTCCTTCATTTTCCTTGCCATTTTTCCTTTTCGTCCTCTTCCTCCTTCTAAACACACCACACACACACACACACACACACACACACACACACACACACACACACACACACACACACACGTCACTCTTGGCAATAACATAATACAAGAGAAATTATATGTATACCTTTCTGACATGTGTGGACAGATGTGTGTGTGTGTGTGTGTGTGTGTGTGTGTGTGTGTGTGTGTGTGTGTATGTGTGTATGTGTGTGTGTGTGTGTGTGTGTGTGTGTGTGTGTGTGTGTGTGTGTGTGTGTGTGTGTGTGTGTGTGTGTGTGTGTGTGTGTGTGTGTGTGTGTGTGTGTGTGTGTGTGTGTGTGTGTGTGTGTGTGTGTGTGTGTGTGTGTGTAACAGGTGGGTAAGACGCGGCTGTCCATCTATAACCCTTACTCTCTGGGGTGCAAATACCTGTGCTGCAAATAATGTTTTAACCCCAAATACGAAGAGAAATATAATGTTTATAAGTTGTTAATAATGTCTTTAAATAATGTTACCAATGTTTTCATAATGTTTCTAGTGCTTCAAAATAATAATGTTTCAGAACGAAATATGAAGAGAAGAAAATAATGAAAATAAGATGGGAGTATGAGTTGAAATAGTGGTGGAGGTGGTGTGGGGCCATATTCAAGAAATTTTCTCGACGCGTTGCGTCGCGGTGCAGTAATCAAGAATCAACAGAGGTAACGCAACGGGTGGAGATTTGAGTCAGCTGATTCGCGACAACATGCACATCCCACCTTCATCTCGCTGTGCACTTATTCCATCCTATTTCTTCCCAGACCATTACAGGTGAGTTTTCAACACAACCGAGAGTAACATGTGTACCTTGTGAATGCACACGTGTCATAATTAAGGTAAAATCAGGTCCAGGAGGCCTTATATAGGTGTGTGAGCTTGTAAGGAAGCTGGTCAGCGGTGGAGGTGGAGGGCAGCCATTGTGTGGCCGCCACTGTCGGCCAGTGGCGGGCCGCTCAAATGTACTCGCAAGCATTACTCGGGCCCATTTTTTCTACACCAACGCCTCAGACAAGTGGCGAACACTAACTAAGCTATTATTTTAATGGCAGAAATGATAAATTACGCTAGTAAAATGTATTAGATATGTATAAAACAGTAAAAATACTGATGCCGCCTTGGACTTGCTTGTGTTGGTACGCCTGCTTTTGCAGCCACCGCTTGTGTTGGTACGACTGTCAAATATCCACCAGTCGGGCATTTCTTGTAGATGCCACCAGTGGAGCTACGACTGGGGGGAATCTCCACCTGCCGGGATTTGACGAGCATTCTTGCATATAGCCCGTGGTGGTGGTGGTGGTGATGATATGGTGGTGTGGGGTGGTGGTGGTGGTGGTGGTGGTGGTGGTGTGGTT
>JACEEZ010017038.1:0-2500 GCA_016584305.1 Chionoecetes opilio
GGGCAAGTAGCTGTAATGCCCCTTCTCTCTTCTTCTCCCTCTCTCCTCTTCTCTCTCTCTCTTCTCACTTTAGCATATCTCACACACTCTCACCACCATATCTGCAATACAACCCCTTCCCCCCCTCTTAACTGTGTGTGTGGTGTGTGTGTTCGTGTGTGTGTGTGTGTGTGTGTGGTGTGTGTGTGTGTGTGTGTGGTGGGGTGTGTTGTGCGTGTGTGTAGTAAACGTACATAGAATATATCAGCCATGCATATCATTATTTACACCATTAACACGCACACACACACGCACACACAACACACACACACGCACACACACACACACACACACACACACACACACACACACACATACATACACATTCATAGAACCACAATGCAACTTTAAAGCACACAATTCAGTTTTCTCTCTCTCTCTTTCTCTCTCTCACACAGAGCAAGGCAGCAGGAGACGAGAGAGAGAGAGAGAGAGAGAGAGAGAGAGAGAGAGAGAGAGAGGGTCTTCGTATTAAAGCAGCTACTGTCCTCCCCTGCTCGATCGCTCTCTCTCTCTCTCCTCTCTCTCTCTCTCTCTCTCTCTCTCTCTCTCTCTCTCTCTCCTCTATCTCTCTCTCTCTGTATTGTATCTTTCGTTCTTGTGTCAATACTACTAACTCATACTGACTACTACTACGTACAACTACTACTACTACTACTACTGACTACTACTATACTACTACTACTACTAAACTACTCTAATACTACTACTACTACTACTATACTACTACTACAAATACTACTACTACTACTACTACTACTACTAACTACAACTACTACTACTACTACTACTACTACTCATACTACTACTATGATATACTATCTACTACAACAACTATCTACATACAACTACTACTACTACTACTACTACATACTACTACTACTACACTACTACTACTACTACAACTACTATACTACAACTACTACAACTACTACACTACTACTACTACTACTACTACTACTACTACTACTACTACTACACAACTACTACTGTACACAACTACTACAACTACTACTACTACACTACTACTACTACTACTACTACTCTACTACTATACAACTACTATACTACAACTACTACTACTAACTACTACGACTACAAATACTATACTACTACTACTACTACTACAATACTACAACTACTACTACTACTACTACTACTACTACTACTACTACTACTACTACTACTACTACTACTACTACTACAATACTACTACTACAATACTACTACTACTACTACTACTACAACTACTACTACTACTACTACTACTACTACTACTACTACTACAACTACTACTACTACAACTACTACTACTACTACTACTACTAACTACTACTACTACTACTACTACTACTACTACTACTACTACTACTACTACAACTACTACTACTACAACTACTACTACTACTACTACTACCATTCCTGTTGTTACTATTTATTACCTTTTGTTAATTCATCTATCTCTCTCTCTCTCTCTCTCTCTCTCTCTCTCTCTCTCTCTCTCTCTCTCTCTCTCTCTCTCCGGAAGTGATGAGGTGTGTCCCTCTGAAACCTCACTTTATGCAAGGACACACACACACACACACACACACAGGTACTCCGTGGTGTAGGGGAAGCACGCTCGGTTCACAACCGAGAAGTCCCGGGTTCGATCCCCGGGCGGAGCGGAAACATATGGGCTGTTTCCTTAAAACCCGAGCCCCTGTCCACCCAGCAGTGAATGGGTACCGGGTGTTAGCCGGGGGGTTTGTGACCCCCCTCCCGGGGTGGTGGCTTCCCCCAACACTAAGCACTAAGCAGGAATGATAAAAATGTTGATATGGAAACGGGGCCACACGAGCATTGCTCAGGCCCTGTAAAATACAACTAGATGAATACAACTAGATGAATACACACACAGTTAAAACATGCATGGAAACCTACACATGTACACGCAACCGCATGTTCACGGACTACTTAACACACACACACACACACACACACACACACATAAGCATACATCTTCCTCTTGTAAACAATACAAAAATATATAAATAAATAAAAATAAAGAAGAAGAGGAGGAGGAGGAGGAGCAGGAGGAGCAGGAGGAGGAGGAGGAGAAGAGGAGGAGGAGGAGAAGAGGAGGAGAAGAGGAGGAGGAGGAGGAGGAGAAGAGGAGAAGGAGGAGGAGGAGGAGGAGGAGGAGGAGGAGGAGGAGGAGGAGGAGGAGGAGGAGGAGGAGAGAGGGAGGAGGAGGAGGAGGAGAGACCAATGACTTATAATAATAATAATAATAATAATAATCTTACCAGTGCAAAGCAGGGTAGGTAGACACTCTGTAGGCAGGGTACGCCCCCTACCAGGCCCCCCACGCCCCCCCCTGCCCCCCTGCCACACCACATGGCCCCCCAACCCTGGCACCCAGAGAGAGAGAGAGAGAGAGAGAGAGAGAGAGAGAGAGACTGTTAACTAGTATAAATCA
>JACEEZ010017038.1:7500-17500 GCA_016584305.1 Chionoecetes opilio
GGAAGAGAAGAGGAGGAAGGTTAGGATAAGGAGGGAAGGAAGGGAGAGGAAGGAAGGGAAGGGAGAGGAAGGGAAGGGAGAGGAAGGGAAGGGAAGGGAAGAGGAGAGTGAGGAGGAAGAGAGAGAGAAGGAAGATGGAGGGCAGGGAAGAGGAGGAGGAGGATAAGTTTTTGGAAGGGTAGAAGAAGAGGAGGAAGAAGAGGAGGTGGAGGAAGAAGAGGAGGAGGGGGAGGTGGAGGAAGTGGAGGACGAGGAGTTGACGAGAGAAAAAGAGAGAGAGAGAGAGAGAGAGAGAGAGAGAGAGAGAGAGAGAGAGAGAGAGAGAGAGAGGAAAAGAGAGAGAGAGAGAGAGAGAGAGAGAGAGAGAGAATAATACCCTTCCTCTTCCTCTCATTATTGCCTGGTTCTGTTTTGTCTCCTTCCTTCCTTCCTTCCTTCCCTCCCTCCCTCCCTCCCTCCCTCCCTTCCTTCCTTCCTTCCTTCCTTCCTTCCTTCAATCCCTTCCTTCCTTCCTTCCTTCCCTCCCTCCCTTCCTTCCTTCCTTCTTTCCTTCCTTCCTTCCTTCCTTCAGTCCCTCCCTCCCTTCCTTCCTTCCTTCCTACCCTCCCTCCCTCCCTCCCTTCCTTCCTTCCTTCTACCCTCCCTCCCTCCCTCCCTTCCTTCCTTCCTTCCTACCCCTCCCTCCCTCCCTTCCTACCCTCCCTCCCTTCCTTCCTTCCTTCCTTCCTTCACAGATATTCTCCGATGCTGAGATATTTCATCATTACCTCCCTCCTCCTCCTCCTCCTCCTCCTCCTCCTCCTCCTTCATGCGTATCATTGTCGTTCATAAAAATATAGATTTTTTTTTGGTGTGTGTGTATGAGTGTGCGTGCGTGCGTGCGTGCGTGTGTGTGTATGTGTGTGTGTGTGTGTGTGTGTGTGTGTGTGTGTGTGTGTGTGTGTGTGTAGGCCTGCGACTAAATATTAGGATCAATATTCTCTCTCTCTCTCTCTCTCTCTCTCGGCGTCTCTCTTCCACGTGGTTTTGGAAAGAGAGAGAGAGAGAGAGAGAGAGAGAGAGAGAGAGAGAGAGAGAGCGCTTTCCTCGTATTATCCGTGTGTGGTCGTTTGCGGTCTCTCTCTCTCTCTCTCTCTCTCTCTCTCTCTCTCTCTCTCTCTCTCTCTCTCTCTCTCTCAGTATCGGATGTAACTTTAGATAGACACGCAGATGATAGATAGATAAACAGAGTAGCTTTTGCATTCCTCCTCCTCTCCTCCTCTTCTTCTTCTTCTTCTTCTTCTTCTTCTTCTTCTTCTTCTTCTTCTTCTCCTCCTCCTCCTCCTCCCTTCCCTTCCCCAACTATAGTCTATTTTTTTTAACAAGGCGAAAATTCCATTCTATCTTAAGGTCTCATGCTTAAAATGATGCCTCTGTTTACCTGATACTAGGGTTAACTATGATGAAATACAGCTACATAAGAAGAACGATATTCCCTCCTGGTAAAATATGCCTGTTTACCTGAACTATGGTAACTATGATGAAATACAGCTGACATTAAGAAGAACTGTAGTATTCCCTTCTCCTGGTTAAAATGATGCCTCTGTTTACCTGATACTATGGTTAACTATGATAAAATACAGCTGACATTAAGAAGAACTGTAGTATTCCCTTCTCCTGGTTAAAATGATGCCTCTGTTTACCTGATACTATGGTTAACTATGATAAAATACAGCTGACATTAAGAAGAACTGTAGTATTCCCTTCTCCTGGTTAAAATGATGCCTCTGTTTACCTGATACTATGGTTAACTATGATAAAATACAGCTGACATTAAGAAGAACTGTAGTATTCCCTTCTCCTGGTTAAAATGATGCCTGTGTTTACCTGATACTATGGTTAACTATGATAAAATACAGCTGACATTTAGAAGAAGTGTAGTATTCCCTTCTCCTTGTTAAAATGATGCCTCTGTTTACCTGATACTATGGTTAACTATGATAAAATACAGCTGACATTAAGAAGTGTAGTATTCCCTTCTCCTGGTTAAAATGATGCCTGTGTTTACCTGATACTAGGGTTAACTATGATAAAATACAGCTGACATTAAGAAGCAGTGTAGTATTCCCTTCTCATGCTTAAAATGATGCCTCTGTTTACCTGATACTATGGTTAACTATGATAAAATACAGCTGACATTAAGAAGAAGTGTAGTATTCCCTTCTCCTGGTTAAAATGATGCCTGTGTTTACCTGATACTAGGGTTAACTATGATAAAATACAGCTGACATTAAGAAGAAGTGTAGTATTCCCTTCTCCTGGTTAAAATGATGCCTCTGTTTACCTGATACTATGGTTAACTATGATAAAATACAGCTGACATTAAGAAGCAGTGTAGTATTCCCTTCTCCTGGTTAAAATGATGCCTCTGTTTACCTGATACTATGGTTAACTATGATAAAATACAGCTGACATTAAGAAGCAGTGTAGTATTCCCTTCTCCTGGTTAAAATGATGCCTGTATTTACCTGATACTATGATAAACTATGATAAAATACAGCTGACATTTAGAAGAAGCGTAGTATTCCCTTCTCCTGGTTAAAATGATGCCTGTGTTTACCTGATACTATGGTTAACTGTGATAAAATACAGCTGACATTAAGAAGAAGCGTAGTATTCCCTTCTCCTGGTTAAAATGATGCCTGTATTTACCTGATACTATGATAAACTATGATAAAATACAGCTGACATTTAGAAGAAGCGTAGTATTCCCTTCTCCTGGTTAAAATGATGCCTGTGTTTACCTGATACTATGGTTAACTATGATAAAATACAGCTGACATTAAGAAGAAGTGTAGTATTCCCTTCTCCTGGTTAAAATGATGCCTGTGTTTACCTGATACTAGGGATAACTATGATGAAATACAGCTGACATTAAGAAGCAGTGTAGTATTCCCTTCTGGTTAAAATGATGCCTGTATTTACCTGATACTAGAGTTAACTATGATAAAATACAACTGACATTAAGAAGCAGTGTAGTATTCCCTTCTCCTGGCATCAAATATCAGGCAGTAAGCAGCAAGGGGGCAGGAATTTTTCACCTCGTATATAAAAAATAAAAAATAAAAAAAATAAAAAAAATAATAATAATAAAAAAAAAAAAAAAATAGGTATAAATATATTCTGCTTTCCCCAACATTTCCCCCTCTTCCCCTGCTTCCCCCTACCTTCTGCTCCAGGGTTTGGCGGGTGAGGGGGGTAGGACGGTGGGGGGTTAGGACATCACCCCCTCCCCCTCCTCCCCGCGTCCCCATGTCCACCTATTGGGGAAGACAGGTTGGAGTTACGTTAGGTTTATAAAAATAATAATAATAATAATAAGTCATTCATAAGGGGGAGTTTCTATGTGCGGCAGGGTTAAGGCGTGGAGGTGTATGGGTATCCTTAAAGATGTTAGTTAATATTTGTGTGGGGGGGGGAGGGCAAAGAAGAGAGAGAGAGAGAGGGGGGGGGGAGAGAGAGGAGAGAGAGAGAGAGAGAGAGAGAGAGAGAGAGAGAGAGAGAGAGATTACAAGTATGGATTTAACATAGGTGGAAGAAAAATGTTACTTCTCTCATTGTACTCTCTCTCTCTCTCTCTCTCTCTCTCTCTCTCTCCTCTCTCTCTCTCTCTCTCTCTCTCTCTCATTAAAGTAGAGGGTTTTTACAGCAGTGACGAGAGAAAGAGAGAGCGAATGAGAGAAAAGAGCGAGCGAGTGAGGAGAGAGAGAGAGAGAGAGAGAGAGAGAGAGAGAGAGAAAAGAGAGGGGAGAGAGGGGAGAGAGAGAGAGAGAGAGAAGAGAGAGTATTGTGTCTTGATATAGTATTACATTAAACTGGTTTTGGGGGAAGGGAGGGAGGGAGGGAGGGAGGGAGGGAGGGAGGGGGGAGGGAGGGAGGAAGAGGAGGAGGAGGAGGAGGGAGGAGGGAGGAGGAGGAGGAGGAGGAGGAGGGAGGAGGAGGAGGGAGAAACGTGTACCTCATCCTTTCCTCCCTCCACCTGTGTGTGTGAAGAGAGAGAGAGAGAGAGAGAGGAGAGGGAGAGAAAAGAGAGAGAGAGAGAGAGAGAGAGAGAGAAAAGAGAGAGAGAGAGAGAGAGAAAAGAGGGGAGAGAGAGAGAGGAGAGAGAGAAGAGAGAGGAGAGGAGGGGAAAGTGCGTAGTAGGAGTAAAGAGAGGGAATAAAGAGAAATAAAAGATAATGTATCAAATAACAATGAAGAAATAGATACCAACACACAACACACACACACACACACACACACACACACACACATACACACACACATAAATAGAAAAAAACTATACAACTGGGCAAACACAGACAGACAGACACACAGACAGTCTGATCGTCAGTACGGTTTCGGTAAAGGGCGATCTACTGGCGATCTTCTAGCTTTCCTAACTGAATCTTGGTCATCCTCCTTTAGGGGTTTCGGTGAAACTTTTGCTGTTGCCCTTGGCATATCAAAAGCTTTTGATAGAGTCTGGAACAAATCTTTAATTTCCAAACTACCCTCATTCGGTTTCTATCCTTCTCTCTGTACCTTCATCTTAAGTTTCCTTTCAAACTGTTCTATTGCAGCTACTGTAGACGGACATTGTTCTTCTCCTAAATCTATCAATAGTGGTGTTCCCCAGGGTTCTGTCCTATCACCCACTCTTTCTATTATTCATTAATGATCTTCTAAGTCTAACTCAAAGCCCTATCCACTCCTACGCTGATGATTCTACCCTGCATTTTTCAACGTCGTTTATTAGACGTCCAACTCAACAGGAACTAAGTGATTCACGGAGAGAGATGCCACCGAGCGCCTAACTTCTGATCTTTCTATAATTTCTGATTGGGGCAAAGCAAACCTTGTTGTTTTGTTCAATGCCTCAAAAACCCAATTTCTTCACCTATCTACTCGACAAAACCTTCCAGATAACTATCCCCTCTTCTTCAATGACACTCAACTGTCTCCTTCTTCTACAATGAACATTCTAGGACTATCCTTTACTAAAAATCTGAACTGGAAATCTCACATCTCATCTCTTGCTAAAAACAGCTTCTAAGAAGTTAGGTGTCCTGTGGCGTCTGCGTCCTTTTTTTTCTCCCTCCCAATTGCTTGCTCTCTACAGGGGCCTTATCCGCCCATGTATGGAGTATGTCTCACATGTTTGGGGAGGATCCACTCATACAGCTCTCCTAAACAGGGTTGAGTCAAAAGCTGTTCGTCTCATCAACTCCTCTCCTCTGACTGACTGTCTTCAATCCTTACATCACCGCCGCAATGTTGCTTCTCTTGCTCTCTTCTACCGTTATTTTCATGCTCACTGCTCTTCGGAACTTGCTAACTGCATGCCTCCCCCCCTCCCGCGGCCTCGCTGCACAAGACTTTCTACTCATTCTCATCCCTATTCTGTCCATCTTCCTAATGCAAGAGTTAATCAGTATCTTTACTCTTTCATTCCTTTCACTGGTAAACTCTGGAACTCTCTTCCTGTTTCTATTTTTCCACTTTCCTATGACTTAAATCTTTTCAAAAGAAGAGTAACAAGACACCTCCCGAACTAAATTGGCTCACCCCTTTGTTTTTATTTTATTCTCTTACTGTCTTCTTTATAGGGACTGGCAACTAAGCGGGCTTTGTGTTACCCATTTTTGTTGTGCCCTTGGCCAGTTCCTTGTCATGTATAAAAAAAAAAAAAAAAAGACAAACAGGTAGAAACAGACAGACAGACACACAGATCTTTTTTGTGATGTAAAAAAACAGACAGACAGATAGATAGATATACAAACAGACAGACAGACACAGACAGACAGATAGATATACAAACAGACACAGACACAGATATACAAACAGACAGACACACAGACAGACAGATAGATATACAAAGACAGATAGACAGAAACATACAGACAGACAGACAGATAGATATACAAACAGACAGACAGATACAGACAGACAGACATACAGACAGACAGGTAGAAACAGACAGACAGATATACAAACAGACAGACAGAAACATACAGACAGACAGACAGATAGATATACAAACAGACAGACAGATACAGACAGACATACATACAGACAGACAGGTAGAAACAGACAGACAGGTAGAAACAGACAGACAGACAGACAGATATACAAACAGACAGACAGACACAGATATACAAACAGACAGACAGACACAGACAGACAGATAGATATACAAACAGACAGACAGATACAGACAGACAGACAGACAGGTAGAAACAGACAGACAGACAGATATACAAACAGACAGACAGAAACATACAGACAGACAGACAGATAGATATACAAACAGACAGACAGATACAGACAGACAGACATACAGACAGACAGGTAGAAACAGACAGACAGACAGACAGAATGACATAACAGACACAGACAGACAGATTATAAAAACCAACAGACAGACAGACACAGACAGACAGATAGATAAACAACAGACACAGATAGACAGAAACATACTAGACAGACAGACAGAAGTGATAACAACAGACAGACAGATACAGACAGACAGACATACAGACAGACAGAAACAGACAGACAGATCTTTTTTGTGATGTAAAAAAACAGACACAGACAGATAGATATACAAACAGACAGACAGACAGATAGATATACAAACAGACAGACAGACAGATAGATATACAAACAGACAGACAGACACAGACAGACAGATAGATATACAAACAGAGACAGATAGATATACAAACAGACAGACAGACACAAACAGACACAGACAGACACATTTTTTGTGATGTAAAAAAACACAGACAGACAGACAGGCAGACAGACGGACAGGTAGATAGACAGGCAGACAGACAGACAGGTAGATAGACAGGCAGACAGACAGACAGGTAGATAGACAGACAGACAGGTAGATAGACAGACAGACAGACAGGTAGAAGACAGACAGACAGGTAGATAGACAGACACAGACAGACAGGTAGATAGACAGACAGACAGACAGACAGGTAGACAGACAGACAGACAGACAGGTAGATAGACAGAGACAGTAGTAGATAGACAGGACACAGACGGTAGATAGACAGACAGACAGGAAGAGAAACACGGTAGATAGACAGACAGACAGGTAGATAGACAGCCACTGACAGACAGGTAGATAGACAACCAGACAGACAGGTAGATAGACAACCAGACAGACAGACAGATAGTTAGACACAGACACTGACAGACAGGTAGATAGACAACCAGACAGACAGGTAGATAGACAACCAGACAGACAGACAGACAGTTAGACACAGACACTGACAGACAGGTAGATAGACAACCAGACAGACAGACAGGACAGACCAGGTAAGACAGAAGACAGGTAGATAGACAGACAGACAGACAGGTAGATAGACAGACAGACAGACAGGTAGATAGACAGACAGACAGGTAGATAGACAGACAGACAGACAGGTAGATAGACAGACAGACAGGTAGATAGACAGAACAGACAGACAGGTAGATAGACAGACACAGACAGACAGAAAGACAGAGACAGGTAGATAGACAGACACACAGACTGGTAGATAGACAGACAGACAGGTAGATAGACAGACAGACAGACAGGTAGATACAGACACACAGAACTGGGTGATAGACAACAGCCGTCAGGTAGAAGATCTGAGCTATGTACAGACAGTACAGAAAGACAAACCAGACCTTTACTAGTAGACACACACAGACACACATGAGACCGGTAGACTAGACAGACATGACATACAGAAGGTTTAACAGACAGAAGTACGACAGACAGACAATTAGATCCATGACTCACCTGCAAACTGTGGGTCAATCAAAGTCTTCTGTCTAGCGTCACATTGTCTTGGCTCTGTAGAGATAAGAACAAAACCTCATGATCTCTTTTTCTCTCACAGTGACACACACACCCATGCCCTGTGACCCTAACATACCATGACATTACAAGTATGGGTTTAACATAGGTGGAAGAAAAATGTTACTTCTCTCATTGTCCTCTCTGGAATTGTCTCTCTCTCTCTCTCTCTTCTCTCTCTCATCGTACCCACAAATAACCTCCCTAAAATGTTGGAATAGTGGGAATTCTCTCTCTCTCTCTCTCATCGTACCCAAAATACACCCACTAAAAATGTGGAATAGTGGGAATTGTTCTCTCTCTCTCTCTCATCGTACCCACAAATACACCCACTAAAAATGTTGGAATAGTGGGAATTCTCTCTCTCTCTCTCATCGTACCCACAAATACACCCACTAAAAATGTTGGAATAGTGGGAATTGTCTCTCTCTCTCTCTCATCGTACCCACAAATACACCCACTAAAAATGTTGGAATAGTGGGAATTGTCTCTCTCTCTCTCTCATCGTACCCACAAATACACCCACTAAAAATGTTGGAATAGTGGGAATTGTCTCTCTCTCTCTCTCTCTCTCTCTCTCTCTCTCTCTCTCCCCTCTCTCTCTCCTCTCTCTCCTCTCTCTCTCTCATTAAAGTAGAGGTATTTTATAACTCGTTTCAGCAGTGACGAGAGAGAAAGAGAGAGAGAGAGAGAGAGAGAGAGAGAGAGAGAGAGAGAGAGAGAGAGAGAGAAAGAGAGAGAGAGAGAGAGAGAGAGTATTGTCTTGATATAGTATTACATTATACATAAACAACAATTACATTTTTACATCATCGATAACAGTAACAGGGGAGGCGGTGGCAGAGTGGTTAATGTCACCGAGTGGCGTTCCCGAAGACCTGAGTTCGATCCCGAGTGAGACCCATAAATCCACTTCAGATCTTTCTGCACCGTGGAGTGGCCTAAGAACACCCACATGCTGTCCATTAACTCTGCCTTGGATTGTGAGTGCTTTGGAGGACACAGGGGGGCGGCATGAGCCTCTTATCACAGGCGTCACTATAACAATCCTGTCTGAGCCACCACGGGCGAGGACCAACCATCACAGCCTGAAGTGCAACCTCCAGAGCCTGCCATCCCACCCTGGCCTACACCGCCTGGCTTAGGCATAAATGTTAGAAAAAAGAAGTAATACATAAAAAAACCTAAAAAAAGAAAAAATAAAACAACCTTGGAAATAACTTAAACAGAGAATCAAATAAAGCTAATCTAACTTTTTTTTGAATAGGCAGATATGAGAGTAGAGTAGAGGTAGTAGAGAGAGAAGAAAAATAAAAAATAAAAAAAAGAAAAAAAGAGAGAGTATTGTTTGATATAGTATATACATATATATATAAGCTAACTAATTACATTTTTAATATAGTTATATAGTATAGTGTAGGTAGTAGTAGTAGTGTAAGTAGTAGGTAAGTCACGAGTAGTAGTAGTAGTAAGTACAGTAGTATAGATGAGTGAGTATAGTATCCATTAGTATATTAGTTAGTCAGTGAGTGTGAGTAAGTAGTAACCTAGATGTGTAGTAGTAGTCTATTGGTATAGTAGGGGTATAGTAGTATATAGAGTAGGTAGTCATAGTAGTAGAGTAGTATTATATAGTAGTCAGTATATATAGTAGTAGTAGTAGTAGCACTAGTAGTATGTGTACATAGTATCAGTAGTAAGTGTAAGTAGTAGTAGGTACAGTAGTAGTAGTAGTAGAGTATAGTAGTTAGTAGAATAAATAGTATATAGAATAGTAGTAGTATAAGTAGTAGTAAGTAGTAGTTTAGTAGTAAGTAGTAGTAATAGTAGTAGTAGTAGTAAATAGATAAAGAGTAGTAGTAATAGATAGTAGTAGTAGTAGAGTAGTGTGAAAGTAGTATTATAGTAACAGTAGTAATGTAGTAGTATCAGTATAGTAGTAGTATCTATAGTGTAGTATTAGTTAGTAGTAGTTATAGTAGTCAGTAGTATAGTAGTAGTAGTATGTAGTAGTAGTAGTGTAGTAGTAGTATTAGTATAAGTAAATAGAGTATATATAGTATATATAGTATAAAGTATAGAAGAGTATAAGTAAGATAAGTAAGTAAGAGTAGTAGTAGTAGT
>JACEEZ010017038.1:27500-32500 GCA_016584305.1 Chionoecetes opilio
ACCACACACCAACAACACACACACACACACACACTCCTTCCCTTACCCTTTCAACCCCTTCCCTATTCTACCTCTTATCACCCCCACCTTCCCCACCCCTCTCACCCATCCCCCATACACCCCCCTTACCTATCTAAACCTGTATTACCCTCCCCCCCCACCACCACCACAACCCCCCTCCTCCCACAGCCCCCCCTCTTCCCCACACCCCTCCAACCCCCCTCACCCACATATATCCCACCGCACGGGCTCCGTCAATCAGTGCAGCGATAAAAAAGATATATAATTACCTATGCATCCTTAATAGTTCCGGCCACCGCTGAGTAATTAATGGCCAGAGGAGGGGAGGAGGAAGAGGAGGAGGAGGAGGAGGAGGAGGATGAGGAGAAGAAGAAATAAACAAATAAAAAGATGATCATGAAGAGGAGGAAGAGGAGGGAGGGTAAGAAGGAGGAGGAGGGAGAAAACAAAACAAAAGATGATCATGATGAGAGGAACGATGAGGAGGAAGGTAAGAAGAGAGGCAGGAGGAGGAGGAGGAGGAGGAGGTGGCGAAACAGGCAGATGCAAACAATCGTTGTAAGGAGACGTTATGAGACCAGAGGCATGGAAAAAACAATGGTGGTGGTGGTGGTGGTGGTGGTGGTGGAGGAGGAGGAGGAGGAGGGATAGGTATGTGGAGGAGGAGGAGGAGGGATAGGTATGGGAGGGGGAGGAGGAAGAGGAGGAGGAGGAGGAGGAGGAGGAGGAGGGAGGAGAGGAGGAGGAGGAGGAAGGATAGGTATGTGGAGGAGGAGGAGGAGGTAGGAGGAGGGATAGGTATGTGGGAGGAAAAGGACGGTGGATAAGTGGAGGAGGAGGAATAGGTAGTTAAGTAGGGAAGGAGCGGAGGAGCGAGGTAAACAGTAGGTGCAAACAACCGAAAAATGAGAGAAATGATGTTTACGAGGGAAAGGCTTAAGATAATTACTAATGATAAATACATTAGATTTATATATCAGAATGAAGGAAGGAGGATTACAAGGATTACATAGGAGTAACAGGACACCAGAGACCTAGTGGCCATAGCGAGAGGTATTGCTGAAACTACATAACTACTAACTATTCAAACTACTTGTACGGAAAACAGTGGAAAGGATACCATGTCCCTAAAGAGGATGGAAATGGAAATTTTTCCATAGTTGCAGAATGATTAGGATATGAAAATACATAACTACAACTACCACTACCACTACAACTAATCGATACGGAGGACTAGATACGAATTGCCATATCAATACCCATTAATTGACAAGTGCGCGTTCAAGGTGTTTTTGAAATGTAGTTATTGTGTGGCTCCGGACAACATTTGCTGGTAACTTGTTCCATCGATCAACGACTCTAACATTGAAATAATTTTTAAGGAGATCAGTGGATTGCAACGTTGACGTTTAGTTTTTTAACCATTATTTCTGTTGTCACTTGAGTTGAAAGCTTCGAACTACGTCATTGATTTATGACATCAAACCTTTTACGATCTTAAAGGTTTCTATCAAGTCCCCACGGATTCTTACGATCCTTTAAGGAAAACATATTAAGTTTCCGCAGTCTCCTTCATAAGATGAATTCGCAGAGATGAATTTGTTTGGTTTGCTCTTATTTGCACATTCTTAATGTGGCTTGATCTTTTTACGAACGAAACAGGGCGACCAGAATTGAAACGGCATATTCCAGGTGCGGCCTACAAGGACGTGTATAATGTGTCATTACTTCGGAGTTTTATGTGCAAAAGTGGGGGGCTACGTTTAATAAAGACCCAAACATCATATTTGCCTTTTTACTGGCAGCTAGGGCAATTGCGACTGGTTTTCAGATCATTACGGATGATGACACTAGAGCCTTTTTCGTGGCTGTACGTCAGTAAGGATTATTGTGCAGTTGATAGTTTATAATTGAGGTTATCGTTGCCTTTGCCATATGCATTACTTTACATTTATCGGAATTGAATTTTAATAGCCATTATACTCCAATCTGATAGTTTGTCGAGATCACTTTGTATGAGTTCGCAGTTTTGTCTAGTATATGACTTTACCGCCTAATTTGGTTTCTATCTCAAATTTTGATATTGAGATATACAAGTCCGCACAGTCCAGATCGTGTGATATATATCAGAAAAAAAAGAGTAGGACCAAGACCGAGCCCTGAGGCACCCCACTAGTGACATCTAAACCAATCAGATGCCTCACCATTTATTACTACCCGTTGTTTACGATTTGAAAGCCAATCGGCCAATCATAACATAATTGCTTTCCTATGCCATGTGCCCTTCTTAGGCTTGGTCAACAGTCGCTTATGTGGAACTGTATCGAAGGCTTCTGAAAATCAAGGTATATTACATCCGAGGGAATTTTAGCGTCCCAGTTTGAATATAAATGACATTAAAAAAATCCAGTAGTTTGTTAAGCAGGATTCTTATTTCGAAATCCAGGCTGGGAGTTTAGTATAGAGTTATTTCATCGAGAAAAGGACACTATTTTATCCGCCAATATTTTCTCAAAATCGTTTAACAATCACGGAAGGTTAGGACTAATTGGGGCGATAATTACTTGCGAGGCTATTACTCCATTTCTTGAATATCGGGGTAACATTAGCTAATTTCCACATACTAGAGAACATTTTTTCACTAGCGATTATTGATAAATAACATTAAGGGCGAGCGAAACGTTGACTGTGACATTCGCGAAGTAGTCGCGGCGAGATTTCGTCCACCCCCAGGATTTTGCTGGGTCAAGTTTCAGCAAATACTTTGTATTTCGTTATACTGGTTTATCTTGTCCTATTACCAGTCTATCCCTTTCGAGTCCTGCAACATGTTATGGTTCTGTTAATGGAGTTTCGTCTTCTTAATAAATACCGCAGTAAAGTATTCATTGAGACGAACGCCATACTCCTATTATCATTTACCAAGATATTATTTATTATCTTTCAGTGGTCCAATATTGTGACGTTTTTCTTACTTCGAACGTATTGAAAGACATTTTTCGGTTTGATTATGGATTCCTTTGCAATTTTTTCTTCATACTCGCGCTTTTTAGACTAAGAGTCCATGTGCAGCGACGTTTGACGTCATTGTATTCTCTAGAATCGCAGAGTCTCGCATTTGATCGTTTGTAAACTTTTATACGCTCGGCGCTTTCTGCCAATGATTTGTTGGATCTCATTATTCATCAAACTGGGTGTTATGTTATTCAAACGTTTTCTTTACCATGGGCAACATGTTTTCCACCACGATTGGAGTTTATTAGTGAATACATTCACATGTTTTCGGCGTTATTTACCATTTAGTAGGTCAATCATTCAACTTCCGACCTTAGTACCCTGATGATCTCGGTGAAAATCTGCTTTATTTATAATTTGGACTAATAACCGATTTTCTGTGATGTCTACATTGCAATTTATGCAGCATCTGATTAGCCTGTGCTCACGTTTGCCAAAGTTCCCCTATATCGCAGTAATCAATCAGATCAATGTCGGAGGCGGAGGAGGAGGAGGAGGATGGGGAGGAGGGAGGAGGAGGGAGGAGGAGGAGGAGGTGCAGACAAGTATGTGGGAAAAGGACGTGATAAGTGGAGGAGGACGGAATAGGTAAGGAAGTTAGGTTAGTAGGTAGTTAGTTAGTAGTTAGTAAGGAAGGAAGGAAGGTAGTTAGTTAGTTACGTTAGTCGTTAGTTAGTTAGTTAGTTAGTTAGTTAGTTAGTTAGTAGTTAGTTAGGTAGGAAGGAAGGTAGTTAGTAGTTAGGGAGGAGGAAGTTAGTTAGTTGGGTAGGAGGACAGTTAGTTAGTAGTAGGTAGGAGGAAGTTAGTTAGTTAGTTAGTTAGGAAGGAAGGAAGGAAGGTAGTTAGTTAGTTAGGTAGGAGGAAGTTAGTTAGTTAGGTAGGAGGAAGTTAGTTAGTTAGGTAGGAGGAAGTTAGTTAGTTAGTTAGGTAGGAGGAAGTTAGTTAGTAGGTAGTTAGGAAGGAAGGAAGGAAGGTAGTAGTATTAGGTAGGAGAAGTTAGTTAGTTAGTTAGGTAGGAGGAAGTTAGTTAGTTAGTTAGGTAGGAGGAAGTTAGTTAGTTAGGTAGGAGGAAGTTATTTAGTTAGTTAGTTAGTTAGTTAGTTAGGAAGGAAGGAAGGAAGGTAGTTAGTTAGTTAGGTAGGAGGAAGTTAGTTAGTTAGGTAGGAGGAAGTTATTTAGTTAGTTAGTAGTTAGTTAGTAAGGAAGGTAGTTAGTTAGTTAGTTAGTTAGTTAGTTAGGAAGGTAGTTAGTTAGTTAGTTAGTTAGGAAGGAAGGAAGGAAGGTAGTTAGTTAGTTAGGTAGGAGGAAGTTAGTTAGTTAGTTAGGTAGGAGGAAGTTAGTTAGTTAGTTAGTTAGTTAGTTAGTAAGGAAGGTAGTTAGTTAGTTAGTTAGTTAGTTAGGAAGGAAGGTAGTTAGTTAGGAAGGAAGGTAGTTAGTTAGTTAGTAAGTTAGGAAGGTACTGAATTAGTTAGGAAGGAAGGTAGTTAATTAGTTAGGAAGGAAGGTACTTAGTTAGTTAGGAAGGAAGGAAGGAAGGAAGGAAGGAAGGAAGGAAGGAAAGGTAGTAGTTAGTTTATGTAGGAGGAAGTAGTAGTGTAGTTAGGTAGAGAAGTTAGTAGTTAGTTAGGTAGGAGGAAGTTCGGTAGTTAGGTAGGAGGAAGTTAGTTAGTTAGTTAGGTAGGAGGAAGTTAGTTAGTTAGGTAGGAGGAAGTTAGTTAGTTAGTTAGGTAGGAGGAAGTTAGTTAGTTAGGTAGGAGGAAGTTAGTTAGTTAGTTAGGAAGTTAGTTAGTTAGTTAGTTAGTTAGGAAGGAAGGAAGGTAAGTTAGAGAATACAGTTAGGTAGGAGGAAGTTAGTTGTTAGTTTAGTAGCGGAAGTTAGTTAGTTAGGTAGGAGGAAGTTAGTTTAGTCGTAGTTAGTAGTAAGGAAGGTTAGTTGTTAGTTAGTTAGTTAGTTAGGAAGGAAG
>JACEEZ010017038.1:37500-57500 GCA_016584305.1 Chionoecetes opilio
GGTACCCAAATTACAATGGCAATTACGTTCTGGGCCTCAAGGGGTTAAGTTATCATTAGCTTCATACATTCATAGTAGACTTATGATTTCATTGAGGCCTAGTATCATAATTATCGTCACCAAACACTCACACACACACACACACACACACACTCACACACACACACTCACACACACACACACATAAACGCACTCACACCACCTAAATAAAAATACTAGTGCTATTAAGTCGCCAACCTTTATAATCAACACTAGAAAGTAATGAGAGAAATTTACGAAGAAAGAAAGTCGTATTACCACCTGCCCGCCCACGAGAGAGAGAGAGAGAGAGAGAGAGAGAGAGAGAGAGAGAGAGAGAGAGAAATAAGTCATGTCATCAATGCCCGTTACAAAGTCAACCTACCTTTCCTTCCCTCTCTCTCTCTCTCTCTCTTCCCTCCTTCACTCCCTCCCTCCCTCCTTCCCGCCCTCTCTCCTTCCCACCCTCCCTCCCTCCCTCTCTCCCTCCCTTCCTTCCCACCCTCCCTCCTTCCCTCCTTCCCTCCCTCCCTTCCTTCCCTCCTTCCTTCCTTCACAACGCTGGAAACGAAACAAAATAAAAACAAGAAAATGAAACACTTAAGCATTACGAAAAGAAAAAAAGAAGGAAGGAAGGAAGGAAGGAAGGAAGGAAGGAAGGAGGAAATAGGATAACTAATAATAAGAGAAAATAAAAAAGGATTGGGCAGTTATTCCAGCTCCTCCTCCTCTTCCTCTCCTCTTCCTCCTCCTCCTCCTCCTCCTCCTTCTTCTTCTTCCTCCTCTTCTATTGCCAATTCGCATCTTTTTGAAACCTAAACTCAAAACGCACATGCCCACCTCCCCTATATTTCCCCTTCCCACGCCCCCTACACCCCACCCATACCTTAATTACCCATGCCAGGACACCCAGGGATGCCTTAGTCTATGCCATGCCCAATATAAACACTGGAAATGCCATAATAAACCTGTGAGGAGGAAATATGTATGAACTGTTTAGGTGATATGAGTTGACGTTATGGCGACATGTTGCATCTTGTTTCCCTCCCTCTCTCTCTCCCATGGCCGGTTTTCCAGTCGTATTTACAAACATAAAGAACCCACAATGCCCTATTTATACCCACATGTACCCTAACACGCCCATGTTGCCCCACACACGCCCACAGGCACCCCTACTCACCGTGTTGTGTATGGGGGAGGTGGGTGTAGTCCAGTGTTAGCGTGTGGTAAGGAGGCGACACGGAGCTCACGCGCACACTCCCTCCCCGCACCACGACCTTAGTCACACTGCCGCTAAAGGGAAGCTGAACGAGGATTTGTGTTGCCGCGCGCCATCTATTGCTAAGATGTCAAACTAGAAACTCAATATCCCTCACTCTTCATTCTTAAATATCAGAGGTAATTTCTACGTTCTCTGTTTCTTAACCAGTGATTTAAGGTTTTGTATTAAGTTTGTACTTTTAAACCCTAGAATACAATTATATATATGCAAGTAATGGAGCCTTTTCCTAGTTTTATTTTTTTTACAGGAACTACCACGTGTAGGCCTCACGGCCTCTTGTAGCTTCCTTATTTTCTTATGTTCTTATGTTTTACCATCGGTTTATTTTCTTTACCATAGGTAGCAGCGATTTAAGGGTCTATATTAAGTTTATGTACATTCAAACCCAGTGAATTGAAAAGGGGGGGGCCAATATATACATATATATATATATATTTATTCTTTGCAAAATGGGGTGGCCATGGCCGCATGCCGCATGCCCCCCCCTCCCTCGGTACGCCACTGTAATCAAATCCTAGAAAACAATTAAATAGGGAAGTAATAGAGCTTTCGTACAGTGATTTAAAGTAATCGTCCAGACCAATTTTTTCTTTGCATAATTAATTATGTTGAATGTTCATTCAAAATACCTAATCCAAAAAAAAATATTCATTTCCACGCCTTATTTCCCTAGAAACATGACTTTTGTAAAAAGCGCGGGAAAAACAACAGCCCCATTCCAGCCGTGGCGGGAAACTTGCTGGCGACGCAGTGCCTCCATTTTAGGGTAAAATACCCTAAACTAGGGTATTCAGACCCCTGCTAGGGTAGCGGTTAGGGTAATGCATAATCTAGGGTAATTCTAGGGTAATCAGGTGTTTGTTATGTTTTTTTAAATTCAAATTCAAAGGATTCATTGACGTAAAATCAGTGTTTAATTTTCATTTTTTATACACACGAAACTTTATTTATGTAAGGCTAGCGGAAATCTACTGGTGTCACCCTTCATAGATCCCCGTTTTCTGTTTCTGCTCTGGGCGGGTTATTAGTGTTGCCCGATGGAACGAAAAATTTTCACTCAGATGGGACAAAAATTGGGTGAAATTTCTAAGACAAGTCAGTTGCCAGTTTTTATTAATATTAAATGCAACATGACACCACTCGAAAGTCTGCACGGAAAAATAATTGAACTTCGGGTGTGTGGCTTTTCTTTTTTCTGATCAGATACATCACTTGCCTATATTATCTTTGTGAACCTTTATTTACTAGAACCTCCTAAAAGCCATGTTTCCTGATGGGCGATGAATCTTTTAAAAAAAGTAAAACTAGGGAAGCAAAGAGCTCAAACATAATAAGGACAAGTGCTTGGAAAGCATTTTTCGATCGCACTTGATTGACACTCTATTGGAATCTACGTGAAAGGTTTTTTTCTGTAATTTATGAGATGAGCAAACAGGAACAAATGAGTACAACTAAACAATTGTGCGTTTAGCACAATATTTATGAGAAAGAATAACACTTAGAAAAACGTCTTTTCGTAAGTTTGATAGAGGTTAATGATAGCTTAGTCTGTAGTACTGTTTCAAATGCCACATGTAAGGAATGTTCATCACATCAAAAAACATTCCTGTTAATAATATGTTGGGTTTTGTTTATGACACTACAATGTGATGATGGGAGCCAAACCTAATTTCGTAGTAGTTATACAAATACAATTGTTAAAAGCAATATTTGCCTTCAAGTCATAATTGTCAAATGTTTCATGCACATGCTCATCTATGTGCATCAAATGCTTTGCCTCAAACTCCCAAAATGTGTTTGAAAAGATTTATGCCGTAACATTTTTGCCACACTTAATTTATCTTAGAAGGAGCTTCCAAGAAGGCAATATGCCATTCAAAGAGTTTTCGTAAAATTTGTCTGATATTGAACCTCATAAAATCCTGGCTCCAGGCCAAACCAGTGGTTGTCTGTACAGGGCATGTTGTAAAAAAAGGTGTTGTCCTAGGTAAGCACAGTGGGATGGCATTGGAGCTTTTATTTCACAGAATTTACATTTGAGTGACCCAACACATGTAAAAGATAGGTATTGTTTAATGTCAACAAAAAAAAATTGGTGTAAAACACAAAGCTTACCCAAGCCATATAAACCATAATTTTAACTGATTACAACATATAAGGGTAGTTCAATAGTTATGATACGTTCTTTCCATGTCCCTGAGGCTCCTGATTTTTTTCACACTGGTGAAAACACTGAGACATGGCAAACTCATTCGAAGCTTGTGTACTGACTTCATGGATGTGAGCTTTGTTAAGATGCTGACCATTTCAGACTTAGTCCGGTCAACATATTTTTTTCAAGTGTCTTAATTCCTGTTGAGAATGATATCTAGGAGTGATGCATCCAAGCAACGTAAGGGCATCTAAAACAAATCGGGAACAGTAACTAGCGCAGAACTGTCCGCATTTTATAAGTCCTGGTCACAGTCTTTCTTGATTGAAAAGCTGTATCCCAGATTCAGAAAAGATTTCACTCAATGACAAAAAATAAAAATTCATGAGTAGTGGCCTGTTGTATAACCCTCGTTCTGCATCACTCTGGAATCCTGCACATCCTTAATCATATATTATTTGATTAACTGCCACAATTACCAAAGTATGCCAATAAAGATACGTATTTTATGTGGGAGAAGAATGCTCTGAGAGATGCACTGTTTGGAATGAAGAACTTTCTAATCAACTCCACTTTCCAAAAGTATTGGGAGGGGATATTGTGGCTGAATAGAAAAATTGAATGCAGGACTGACCAATGTTTATCACGAGCCAATTTAGACCATATAAGTCACTATACCACCCTCTTCTCTACTACCCTTGTTCCAAACTCTTTTCTCACGTTTTTCCAAATGCAGTGGTTGAGTCGTTTTTATCAGCAACAACTAAATCCTAACTTAAAACATTGTCCAGATCCTCTCTTTAAAAAATGAAACCCGTAAGTGGCTTACTGGCATTCAATATATCCACATTGCTGAAACGGTTTGAAAATATCTTCACATAAACCTGAAACTCGTTGAAGTGAGTAACGAATTGAGGACAATATGCTAAAAACACAATCAATTTAATCTACAAAAGTGTTGGCAGGCAGTAGGTTAGAGGTTTTAAAAATATGTATATGTATATAAATATAACTATGTATATAGGGTAGCCCCTACCCTGTAAAATATACAAATATGGTATACTGTTTGTACTGTATATATGTACCTGTTTACTTTAAATGTGTTTGCAGATTGTGGGTAATGATAATTCTTAGTCAGTTATTCTCATACTTATTTTGTTTAAAGTGTGTTCTTATTAAACCAGAAATATATATTTAATGGAAATGATATTAAAACTAGACAACTAAACGGCTTAACTATTACTATTTTGTTTTTTGTTATCATAAAAAATATGGTTTTCACCTACTTCTCTTTATATTATAATATATATATATATATATATATATATTATATATATATAATTATATATATATAATATATCATATATATAATAATCGATATACAGTCGAGCCGTTGAATTTAGGGAAAACGTAAGCAATTTAGGGTGTAAAATTGACTTGACTCTAGGGTAAGTTCAAGCTGGAGTCTCTGTAGAAAGGATCATGTGGCGACGTCACACGAGTGAGCCTCACAAGCCCGGCCCTTATAGAAATACTCGGAGACATTCGGAGAAAAATCTGTACTACTTTGGGGAGTTTGGGTGTTTCTGATATTTTTTTGTTTGCGATGTGCATATATATACTTGCCATCCTTCATGGATACAGCAGAAAGCTGTGCCTTTGCAGAGAGCTTAGCAGTGCACCCATTTCTGACCTATTTGACCATGATAATGTCTGTGCAGGCGCCTGGCAGTGGCGGGTGAGAGGAGCGCGGCTAGACAATGTGGCTCACACCGCGCTCCTCTCACCCGCCACTGTCAGCGCTGCAGGACATTTATCATGGTCAAATGGTCGTAAATGGGTGCTAAGCTCTCTGCAAAGGACACAGCTTTTCTTGCTGGTACCCCATGAAGGATCAAGTATAATGCCATATCCGCAAAAAAAAATATCAGAAACACCCAAAATTCCCCAAGTACTACATTTTTCTCCCGTTGTCATCCACTGTATTTGTATCAGGCAGGGCTGGGAGGTCCTAATACCTTCTGTTAGTCATTCACCCTTTTTTTCCCATCGCTTTCCCTCGTTGACGTTTGCGAGCGTGGTGCTATTCGTGTCTCTGTCGCGCCAGTGTGTTTTTTGAGAACTCGGGGAACATGACGATTTTGACTTGCGGATCATTTTAAAAAACGGGTGACTAAGGATGCAAAAAAGTGACAACAATCAGATTGTTGATATATCTCTCGATCATGTGGCTATATTTTGACTGTGCATTAAATCAGGAATGATGAAATGGTCTGGAGATTACTTTAAGGTTTATTATTAGATGATTAATGGACCCTTTTTTCCTAAGTTCTTTTTTTTCTTAAAACCCGTGAATTTAAATGGGTATACATATTAAGTTGTATGTACTTTTAAACACTAGAAAAGGTGTATATATGGAATTAAGGTAATAAGGAGCCTGTTGCCTTAAGTTTTATTTTCTTTAAAGCCATTGGGTTTATTTTATTTTCCAATTAGGTATGGCAGACGATATTAAGGTGTTTATAATATAAGTTTATGTACCATAGCTATCTTCTTAAACCCTAAAAAACAATTAAATTGGGAAGTAATGGAGCTTTCGTAACTGCTGCCCATTATGTTATCTTACTATATGTGGATTTTCTAATTCTATCAAGACATCAACAGTAAATTTATAATTATATACGTGTCTTCATGGCACACATACAGGTCTGTAGTGATGCGTAAAGCCTCGTAATATCCGCCCTGTAAAATATACCGGGCGACATCATGGCAAGAACACCTATGTGTTATTGGACAGTACAAGAAATAAAAGTACCATATGAACTGTACACAAGTAATAAAAAGCCGCTTAGTGGACTCCTGTTTGGACACGATACTTTATTTATGATGATCTAAGAAACGCTGTACAAAGATTGAAACGTCATAGATTGTATACAATCGAATCAAACAGACACACAGACATACCGCAGGGCTGGTGCTTCTCGTACCCATTTTCTTTCCCCCACCGTTACAAGGGGGATCTAGGGTAAATAATGTGTAATATGAAAATGAATGTGTAATATGGAGTACGTAACTGATACCCGTAGAACCACAACTATAGTCGCACACTGCACTACTCGTCCGCCAGGGAGTTTCTTTGCGAACATGTTAAGCATCCTACAGACTTGTATGTGCCACTGAAGACCTGTACATAATAGTAAAACTCCTGTACATGTCTCTTTAATGACAACATACATAAATCTGTAGGGATGGCCAAAATTCGTAATATATGGCGACATTAGTGCATGGCAGACTTATAGTGTCTAGCTGACGGATAATACGCTGTGTGGGAAAATAAAATAGTGACTGTCCTGGCTTCCTTTTGGTGACATATTTTAGACACCAGTATTATTATATTTTTTGTGATGAAATATAATGTATGATATGTACGGACTTAAGTATTATTAAGATTTCCCGCTATCATAACAACGACTTGCACACTGTTTTTGTATTTGTTTGTTTTTTGTTTGTCTTTTTTTGATATACTCATTTCATGTAACCCTGTCAACTGTAAACAAACAAAACTTGAAGTGAATATCCATCTTTCTTTGATTGTATGTTTAGTCTATAGTAAATAATGATATTGGATCATAGAGAGAGTTATAGAAGAAATTACGGAGACGAAACAACAAGTAGGGAAATAAAGAATTAGGAGAACAACACAACATATCCGTATTTGTTTTCCTACATTGTATAGAAGAAAAATTCAGCTGCCTTGGTATTTGTAGGAATAAAAGTTCGAATATATCAAAAACTACAATACCAATTAAACACTAACATTCTACACGTCCAGTAAATATATATACAACATTGCAATTCGCATCCAACTGGAGGGAAAAAACAAAAATAAAATAGACAAGCCTACAGAAAAAATAGGCTGTTTTATCTTGTTACCTAAAAATATATTACCTGCTCTCTTCTTTGCACTTTCACATCCCTCTGCTATTGTGTTCCTGATACAAACTTTTTATTACCGTAAGTAATGGACTAGGAGAGGTCGGTATAATAAATATACAAGACGGGTAACGGGAAGTGGCGGGAAAGGGGGATGTGGAGGAATGGGTGAGAAATAAAGGCATTGGGAAAGTGGAAGGTGAAGAGTCCGGGGAGGGAAGGGAAGGGGGGGAAGGAAGGGAAGGGAAAGGGCAAAAAAGGGGGAGGAAGGAAGGGGGAGGGAAGGGAAACACTCAAATACATAAAGAAAATATACGTAATATGTTTGTGGCATGAGAGAGAGAGAGAGAGAGGATGAGAGAGAGAGAAGAGAGAGAGAAGAGAAGAGAGAGAGAGCGAGAGAGATAGAGGAAAAGAGAGAGAGAGGAGAGAGAGAGAGAGATGAGAGAGAGATAGAGGAGAGAGAGAGAGAAGAGAGAGAGAGAGAAGAAGAGAGAGAGAGAGGGAGGAGAGAGAGAGAGAATTTCATAATCACAACACACTCGCAACTCTAACATACTCTTTCCTTTTTAAATTATACACACGCACACATGCACACAACCCAACACACGACCACACATTCACACACGCACCTAATTTCCTCGGCAACAGCTCAAACAATTTAAACATCTTATGTGATAGAATGAAAATAAAAAAATTTAAAAAAATAAAAATAATAAAGGAGAATGTTTTGGGGCTTTCTGATTGATGTGAAGGTTAAGAAGAGATAGAGAGAGAGTGAGTAACGTAAAGAGTTATAGAGTATGAGAGTGAGTACTAGGTATTGGTATAGTATGTATAGAGAGCAGAAGAGCGGAGAGAGAGATAGTGATGTAGTCGTAGGATTAAGAAGACTAATTATTGTAGGTGAAGAACGAGAATAGATTAAGTATTAATAGTATTTGTATTTATGTGTCATTACCTTCACTAACATTAATACGTTGTCCTTCCCAAAGCTTTTAAAAAACAGTAGTTAAAAGAAAAGGAAGGTTAAATACATTATAGGATTATTAGATCGGACTAGGAGAGATTCACCTTAATGTTCATGGCCATACATACCGACACGAGCTGACACAACATCAGGGCAGACAGCACAAGATCACGAAATCATCGGCACACGAAAACACACATGGGACTCACATCATAATTAAGAGCCAACAACAAAAAACAAGCAACCTACTCTAATCTATTTCAACCCTTGATATGATTTAGTCTCATCAACGGTAAACAGATCACGTACACAGCAACACATACACTACACACAAGAAGAGACAAGAAACGAAGGAGCAGAACACAAGTGAACAAGACGAACAATACAGGTACGTGCACAACACAACACAACACTAAAATTGAACATCGACGGTAGCAGTAACTGCAGGAGTATCTGCAACACACACCCTACACAGCCAGTACGATAATGATCATGGAATCACGATAACTATATTAGATAAAAGAAAAACACTTCTCATTACAGGCTAAAACATATACACCCACCACACACACATTAGGTATGTAGACGGAGAAGAAAAATGTTGGACAAAGGATAATAATAAAACAGCACGGTGGCTAATGTCGAAATAGAAGCGAAAGAAGAACCATACTAACAATAAAATCGCTACGGAGCAATAGAGCATGAAACATGGCATCATGACCACCCACCACATACAGGCGACACAGCAACACACTCATCACGATCACGGCAGACGGCAGGAAAGACTGACAAAGACATAGTTGACTATTTTACTTTGTTTGTTACGCAGACAACAGTGCATACACGAGAAACTGTATGGACAAAACGAGAAGCAACTACACACACACACACAAAAGATGGAAAAGAAGTAAAGAAATGGAAAGAAGGGATACGAAAAAATGACAAAACGTAAAAAATCCCTGATGTAATATCAGGCGGAAGCACACTCTAATAATCGAACCCCTAGAAGTGCTCTACAAAACTTTCGTTGTGAATAAAATTCGCGTGAACCTGTTCTGTACTAGCCTCCTTATCAAACGAGTCAGGTACCTTCACCTTGATTAAGTCACTCCTAGATAAATACGAGAGTCAATGGGAGGGCATAACTTTAGAAGTCCCCCGGATTTGCTATAGTATTCCTAGGTTTTTTATAAGTAACTTTTTGGATAATCGCATGGGTGGGCTCAACTCGGGATTAATATTATTTACTATATACTGAAAATATCTAATATGTTACGTTGTATTTAAGTAATGATTAATCGAGCAATGCCCTATCATATTGTGTATGGTCTTGTAGTAAGTTTTTGTCTAATTTGTGATTTTTAAGGAATATCTGGAAGTATCATGTCATTGTGAATTGGCTGAAAATAGGGACTACATTGTCTAATCATTGTATACTGAAAATACTGACTCCAGATTCGTGTTCAGAAGTACATGCCGAATAACTTGCTAGGACCTTCATTTTCAAGCAATCTATTGTTTCAAAAACATTGCAAATTTTGAAGTAGTTATGCCGTTTCACATTTGACAATATTTTTTTGGAACAAAATAGATTTTGCTTGAAAATTTAGTTTCCGCAGTTTTCGGGCATTGCTGAACACGAATCTGGAGTCAGTTTATCAGTTACAATGAGTAGAAGTCCTATTTCAGACAGCCAATTCACAATGGATATGATACTCCACGATATTCCTTAAAAAACAAAAATTAGACAAAAACTTACTAAAAAGAACATAACAATATGATAGGCATTGCTAGATATCAATCATGTGACGTCAATAACAACGATCATATTATAATGTGATTATCAGTATATGGATAAACCCATAGTTTTGGTGTGATACAAAGTACAATACAATCTCTGTGCTGTTTTGGCATGTTGAATATGACTGATATTATTGTAGAGGAAAGGGGGGCTGCGAGTGGTAACCACATCGGATGAATTCACCACTTTTGGCTAATTCGATCAGGCCTCCCCCACCATTAGGAGATTCGAATGTAGAGAGGGTTTACGGTATAGGTGTGTGTTTGTGTGTGTGTGTGTGTGTGTGGGTTCAGTGTGTGTGTGTGTGTGTGGGGGTGTGTGTGTGTGTGTGTGTGTGTTTTGTTTGTGTGTGTGTATGTGTGTGTGTGTGTGTTAAGTCCTGACACTACCATTGCTGCACTGTATACTCCTGCATTACCCTAACACTGTACAATGTACGCCATATGCATCATTGACTTCATGGCACGCGGACCTCTCATCACACACAGAAACATAAAAGAGAGTACGAAGCATTGAAAGATAAAAGATGAGAGAGACTGGTTCAATTGTTTCTCTGCCTTGAAGTGCAATTGTTATTGCTTAGAAGTTCAATTTGTTTGCTTAGAAGGTTCATTGTTTCTAGAAGTTCAATGTTTTTGCTTAGAATTCAATTGTCATATCTGCTTAGAAGGTTAAATGTTTTGCTTAGGAGTTCAATTGTTTGCTTAGAAAGTTCAATTGTGGTTTTGGCTTGAGAATTCATTGTTGGCATTAGAAGTTCAATTGTTTGCTTAGAAAGTTTCAATTGATTTGTTGCGTTAGAAAGTTTCAATTGTTTAGACTTTCTTTGTGGAGTTCAATTGGTATGGACTTGGAGTTCCAATTGTGTTGTGGCTTGAGGAATGGATTACTCACTCCCTTTTTTCCATTTTCCCCATATTGCTACAACTCCTTAATGTCCCATTCCTTCATCTCCTACACACTGGTTTTACTCTCCACATTGTTCTTCCTCTTCCACTATTCTCTATCATATGCTTCCACTGTCCCCTCTATCCTCTCCCTCTTACCACTGTTCTGTCCCTTCCATCTTCTCTTCCACTATCTTATGTCCTCCTTCCTGCCACTGTTTCTCTTCTCCTCTTCCTCCATGTTCTCTAGCTTCTCTCCTCTTCTCCACTTGTTCCCATTCTCTTCCTCTTCACTCCACTCTTCCACCAATTCTCTCTCATCACTTTCTCCTTCAGGTTTTCCTCTTCGCACACAAATCGTGTTTCGTGTCGTCTTTTCTTACGCCTACATTCGCATCTCATTCTACTCTAACACTCGTCCCCTCTTCGTCGTCTACATCTCTATGTCTCCACTGTACAACCTGTATTGGGAGGTTCTTATCAGTCTATCACGTAGTATTTCACTGTCCTCTACTCGGCTCACCTATTTGCTTAACATGTCCTATGGTGTTTCACTCTCGGAGTGTGAACGACTCAAAAAAAATCTTTCTGCAGTCTCTGCTCCCTTTGTGTGCGTCCAGCGTACACACTTAGAGCACAACCCACACGGCTACCACACTACCACAACTTCTAGGGGTGCGGTGGGGGAAGGGGGACTGCACAGTCGCACAAACACACGCACACTCACACACTCACTGGGGTATGTGGGTGTCTGTTTAAAAATTCCCCTCGCGCGCACGCACCCTAATGCCTGGGTGTAAGCAAAAAATCTAACCCGAGATGATGTTTTACGAACTTTAACCTGTCATTCCAAGCCCTACGCCACAGCCACTGTTAATCCCTGCTGGGGTGAGGGGGGAGGGGGGCGGCCATTCCCGTCAAAGCAACAATGAGAATGTAAAATGAAATGCTATACGTGCGTATGAAGAGTTGGGGTCCTATCCTGTATGGGGGGAGTGGGTATAGGAGCTGCCATCCACCCCAGCAGCCACCACACATCCACATCCACATCCATCGCGTGCCACTTTGCTGACGAATATTCCTGAATATCACAATCATTATATACACATACATATACATGTGTAACATATATACATCTCTTTACCTACATGTTATATCGACATATATACTACTATATGAGCAGGAGGGGGGGGGTCAGGGGATGGGGGGGGGAACCTAGGAGGGGGTAAAATGTTTCGTTCCAGCGAGCCTCGAAGAAGGAACGAAGGTTTTGTGTCACCGCCTTACTCCCTACGGCGGAGTCGTCTTCGTTGAAATTCTCGCAGTTGTTAATCATAGTCGTAAGGGTTCCTCGCAGTAATTCCGCCCGACACTTGTTCTGTGGTGGTGGTGGTGGTTGGTGGTGGTGTGGTGTGTGTGGTGTGGTGGTGGTGTTGTGGTTTGGGTGGTGGTGGGGTTGGTATGAGTGGGTGGTTGGTGATGGTAGGTAGGTTGGTGGTGGTGGGTGGTGGGTGGGTGGTGGTGGTGGTGGGTGGTGTGGTGTGGTGGTTTTTGGTGGTGGTGGTGGTGGTGTTGGTGATATAGGGTTGGTGGTTTGTGGTGGTTTGGTGGTGGTGGTGGTGGAGGGGGTGTTGGGTGGTGGTGGTGGTGGTGGTGGTGGTGGTGGTGGTGGTGGTGGTGGTGGTGGTTGGTGGTGGTTGTGGTGGTGGGGTGGTGGGGTGGTAGTGGTAGTGGGTAGTGGAGGGGGCAGGAATAGAAGAAAGAGGTGGAGAGACAAGGATATTAGTGATACATGACCACATAAGTCAACAAAATCTAGGTCTATATAGGACAATTATATATTACACACACACACACACACACAGAGACCCTACACACACCCACACCCACCACCCACCCACACCCTCCCACACCCACCCACCCACACCTACACCCACACTACCACACCCACCCACACATACTCACTGGCTATCCTCTAGTTCTTCTTGATGACAGACAGATCCATAGGGCACAAACACACACCCACACCCACCCACACCCACCACCACCACCCCACACCACACAGACCCCCCACCCCCCCCCCCACCAACACAGACACCCCCCAAACACCCCAACACACAGACCACCCCCCCACACACACACAGACACCCCCACACACCACACACAGACCCCCCCCCACACACACACAGACACCCACCCACACAAACACAGACACCCACAACACACACACACCCACATCCCCCCACCCACACACACACATACTCACTGGCTATCCTCTAGTTTCTTCTTGATAACAGACAGGTCCATGGGTCGCCTAATGATCTTCTTATAGGTGGGGAACTGCCTAGTGTTTACAGGGAGGAGGAAAGGCCAGGCATCCTCGTGCATCTCCAACTCCCCGACGATGCTCTTACACGCCTGGAGGTCCTTCTGGTCCTTCTGTGGGGTGGTGGGGTGGTGTTAGGAGTGGTGGTGTGGTGGTGGTGTGGAGTGGTGGGTGGTGGGGTTGGTGGAGTGGTGAAGTGGTGGTGGTAGTGTGGTGGTGGTGTGGTGGAAGTGTGTGTAGGTGGGTTAGGTGGTGGTGGTGGTGGGTGTAGGGGGGGGGTGTGGGTAGAGGAGAGAGAGAGAGAGGAGAGAGAGAGGAGAGAGAGAGAGAGAGAGAGAGAGAGAGAGAGAGAGAGAGAGAGGGGAGGAGAGAGAGGGAGAGAGGGAGAGAGAGAGAGAGAGAGAGAGATGAGGTGAGAGAGGAGAGAGATGAGAAGAGAGAGAGAGAGAGAGAGAGAGAGAGAGACGAGAGAGATATGAAGATGAGAGAGAGAGAGAGAGAGACAGAGTTACAGAGAGAGAGACAGACAGAGAAGACAGACAGAGAGATATCACATAGAGAGAGAGAGAGAGACAGACAGAGATATACAGAGAGAGAGAGAGAGAGACAGACAGAGAGATATACAGAGAGAGAGAGAGACAGACAGAGATAGACAGACAGAGACAGAGAAAGACAGACAGAGAGATATACACATAGAGAGACAGAGACAGACAGAGAGAGACAGACACGAGAGAGAACAACATATGCACACACACATTTCAAACAAACAAACAAACAAACAAACAAACAAACAAACAAAATAAAAACAAGGATCAACAGACAGACAAAACAAAAAACTAATATCACCAAAACAACCCAAAAAACGATCACACCAGGTCACACGAGGTCAAGTCAGGTAACCTTTTTAAAGCTCGATCCTTCTTGGACAGGGGGGGTGACGTGGCGCCCTGGGGGTCATCAGGGGGGTCAGGGGGGGCGTCGTGGGCCTGGGGGCGTTGGAGGTGTTGTGACTCTCGCTGACCTTCTTGGCGCGACCTCTGCGACCCCTGGGAAATTTTCTGGTGCGGGGCGGGACAACCCACTTGTTGGGGGGGCACCGGGGGGAGGGGGAGGACATAGGGAATAAGAACATAGGACAAAAGAACAGAAGGAAGCTACAAGGGGACATGGGGACACAATACATATTAATCACAATTTTTTTAAAAGGGTCTTTTGTGTATTATCTAGTTTTATTTTTTCAGGGCCCCGAGCTACCTCGTATGGCCCGCTCCCTATCAATATTTTTCTTATCATTCATCCTTAGTGTTAGTGTTGGGGGGAAAACCTCACCCGGAGGCGGGTCACAAACCCCCCGGGGAAAACCCGGGCCCCTTACTGCTGGGGTGGGCGGGGCTTGGGTTTTAAGAAACCACCCGTCGTCTTCGCTCCGCCCGGGGATCGAACCCGGGAAATTTCTTTGAGTCGAGGTGCTAACCACTACACTACGGAGTTTCCCCGTTGTTTTTTGTTTGTGTGTGTGTTTGGTGTGTGGTGTGTGTGTGTTTTGTGTGTGTGTTGGGTTTGTGTGTGTTGAGTACCTTTTTTGAGGTTGGGCAGATGCAGGTGGTGGGGTAGGGCGGGGACACCGGACAGTGGACCCAGCGTGCGTCCCCCGTCCCGCCGCCACACCAGGCTGGCGGTGGGACGTGCGCTGAAATTGTTGACGCACTCGTAACAGCTACCTGAGGGAGGCAAGGGTGAGTCGGGGTGAGAGGGAGAGGAGGAGAAACGAGACAGGGAGAGATACATAGGGACAGTGACACATAGAGAGAGAGAGGGAGAGGAGGAGACACAGACAGGAGAGATACATAGACAGACACAGAGAGTGAGGAGAGAGGAGGAGACAAGGAGGAGCGATACATGAGACAGACACAGAGAGAGAGAAGAGGCGAGAGGAGGAGACACAGACAGGAGAGATACATAGACAGAAACAGAGAGAGAGAGGGAGAGGAGGAGACAAGACGGAGAGGATACATGAGAAGACACAGAGAGAGAGAGAAGGGGAGAGAGTGGAGACACAGACAGGAGAGCATACATATGAAAGACACAGGAGAGAGAGAGAGGGGAGAGGAGGAGACACAGGACAGAGAGCTACAAAGAAGACACAGAGACGAGAGAGAGGGAGAGCAGGAGACACAGACAGGGAGTTACATAGACAGACACAGAGAGAGAGAAGGGAGCAGGAGGAGAAAACAGACAGGCGAGATACATAGACAGACACAGAGAGAGAGAGAGGGAGAGGAGGAGGACACAGACAGGAGAGATACATAGAACAGACACAGAGAGAGAGACGAGGGAGAGGAGGAGAACAGCAAGGAGAGATACATAGACGAACAGAGAGAGAGAGAGGGAGGGGAGGAGACACAGACAGGGAGATACATAGACAGACACAGAGAGATAGAGGAGAGGAGGGAGGACACAGACAGGAGAGATCATAGAAAGACACAGAGAGAGAGAAGGAGAGGAGGAGACACAGGCAGGAGAGATATATAGACCGACACAGAGAGAGATAGGGGAGAGGAGGAGGCACAGGCAAGGAGAGATATATTAGACAGACACAGAGAGAGAGAGAGGGAGAGGAGGCGACACAGGACAGGAGAGATAATAGACAGACCACAGAGAGAAGAGAGAGGAGAGGAGGGAAACAGACAGGAGGAGATACTAGACAGACACAGAGAGAGAGAGGGAGCGAGGAGACACCGACAGGGAGAGATAATAGACAGACACAGAGAGAGAGAGGGAGAGGAGAGACACAGGCAGGAGGATTACATAGGAAGAAACAGGAGAGAGAGAGGGAGAGGAGGAGACACAGGCCAGGAGAGATATTAGACAGGACACAGAGAGAGATAGGGAGAGGAGGAGACACAGACAGGAGAGATACATAGACAGGGACACAGAGAGAGAGAGGGAGAGGAGGGGAACAGACAGGAGAGAGACATAGCAGGGAACAGAGAGAGAGAGGAGAGGAAGGAGGACACAGGCAGGGAGAGATACATAGACAGACACACGAGAGAGAGAGAGGGAGAGGGAGGGAGACCAAAGAAAGGGAGAGATAATAGACAGACACAGAGAGAGAGAGGAGAGGAGGAGACACAGGAGGAGAGATACATAGACAGAAAGAGAGAGATAGGAGAGGAGGAGACCAACAGACAGGAGAGATACATAGACAGACCACAGAGAGAGAGAGGAGAGGAGGAGAACAGACGGAGAGATACATAACAGACAACAGAGAGGAGCGATAGGGAGAGAGGAGACACAGGACAGGAGAGATACTGACAGACACAGAGAGAGATAGGGAGAGGAGGAGACACAGGCAGGAGAGATACATAGACAGACACAGAGAGAGATAGGGAGAGGAGGAGACACAGACAGGAGAGATACATAGACAGACACAGAGAGAGATAGGGGAGGGAGAGGACACAGGGCAGGAGAGATATATAGACCAGACACAGAGAGAGATAGGGAGAGGAGGAGACACAGACAGGAGAGATACATAGGGACAGACACAGAGAAGAGAGAGAGGGGAGAGAGGAAGATAACAGGCAGAGAGATATATAGGACAGACACAGAGACGAGATAGGGAAGAGGGAGGAGAAACAGGCAGGAGAGATACATAGACAGAACAGAGAGAGGAGAGGAGAGAGGAGGAGACACAGACAGGAAGATACATAGACAGACACAGAGAGGAGAGAGGGAGAGGAGGAGACACAGACAGGAGAGATACATAGACAGACACCAGAGAGAAGAGAGGGAGAGGAGGAGGACACAGACAGGGAGAGATACATAGACAGGACACAGAGAGAGACGAGAGGGAGAGGAGGAGAACAGACAGGAGAGATACATAGACAGACACAGAGAGAGAGAGAGAGGGAGAGGAGGAGACACAGGCAGGAGAGATAATAGACAGAACACCAGAGAGAGAGAGAGGGAGAGAGAGGAGGAGGACACAGGCAGAAGGAGATACTAGACAACACAGAGGATAGAGAGAGGAGAGGAGGAAGACACAGGGACAGGAGAGCTACATAGACAGACACAGAGAGAGAGAGGGAGAGGGAGGACACAGAAGTGAGAGATACATAGACAGACACAGGAGAGATAGGGAGAGGAGGAGACACAGGCCAGGAGAGATACAAGGGACAGACACAGAGAGAGGAGAGAGGGAGAGGAGGAGACACAGGCTAGGAGAGATACATAGGACAGACACAGAAGGCGAGAGGAGAGGAGGAGACCATGCAGGAAGATACATAGGACAGACAAAGAGAGAGAGAGAGGGAGAGGAGGAGACACATGCCGGAGAGTACATAGACAGACACAGAGAGAGAGAGAGGGAGAGGAGGAGACAATGGCAGGAGATGATACATAGACAGACACAGAGAGAGAGAGGGAGAGAGGAGACCAGGCAGGAGAATACATAGACAGACACCCGAGAGAGAGAGGGAGAGGAGAGACACAGGGCAGAGAGATAAATAGACAGGAGCACAGAGAGAGAGAGGGAGAGGAGGATCCCAGACAGGAGAGAACATAGACAGAACAGAGAGAGTAGAGAGGGAGCGGAGGAGAACAGGCATGAGAGATATATAGACAGCACAGAAGAGATAGGGAGAGGAGGAGACACAGGCATGAGAGATATATAGACGACAAAGAGAGAGATAGGCTGAGAGGAGGAGGACACAGGACAGGAGAGATACATAGACACGGACACAGAGAGAGAGATAGGGAGAGGAGGAGACACAGGCAGGAGAGATATATAGACAGACACAGAGAGAGAGACGAGGGAGAGGAGGAGACACAGGACAGGGAGGAGATACATAGACAGGGACACAGAGAGAGAGATAGGAAGAGGGAGGAGGGACACAGGCAGGAGAGTATAAGACAGACACAGGAGAGAGAGAGAGTGAGAGGAGGGAGACAACCCGAAGGAGAGATACATAGACAGACACAGAAGAGAGAGAGGGAAGAGGAGGAGACACAGACAGGAGGAGAGACATAGACAGACACAGAGAGAGAGAGGGAGAGAGTAGAGAGGAGGACACAGGCAGGAGAGATACATAGACAGACACACTAGAGAGAGGACGAGGGAGAGGAGGAGCCACAGGCAGGAGAGATACATAGGACAGACACAGAGAGAGAGAGGGAGAGGAGGAGACACAGGAAGGAGATCGATACATAGACAGGACACACAGGAGAGAAGATAGGGGAGAGGAGGAGACACAGGATGAGAGAATATAGACAAGACACAGAGAGAGATAGGAGAGGAGGAGACACAGCATGAGAGATATATAGACAGACACAGAGCGGAGATTAGGGAGAGGAGGAGACAACAGATAGGAGAGAGATACAAGACAGACACAGAGAGAGAGATAGGGAGAGGAGAGACACAGGCAGGAGAGAATATAAGACAGGGACACAGAGAGAGGAGAGAGGGAGAGGAGGAGACAAAACAGGAGAGCTACATAGTGACAGACACAGAGACAAGAGAGACACACAGGGATAGGAGGGAGACACATAGAGAGATACATAGACAGACACAGAGAGAGAGAGGAGAGGAGGAGACACAGAAGGTAGAGATACATAGAACAACCACAGAGAGGAGAGAGAGGGAGAGGAGGAGGACACAGGCATTGAGAGAGACAATAGACAGACACAGAGACGAGAGAGGGAGAGGAGGAGACACAGACCAGGAGAGATACATAGTACGACACAGAGAGAGAGAGGGTAGAGGAGGAGACAACAGACAGAGAGATACATAGACAGACACAGAGAGAGAGATAGGGAGACGGAGGAGCCACAGACAGGAGAGATACATAAGACAGACACAGAGAGAGAGAGAGGAGAGGAGGAGAAGACACAGACAGAGGCTACATAGGACAGACACAGAGAGAGAGAGAGGGAGAGGAGGAGACACCGACACGAGAGTACATAGACAGACACAGGAGAAGAAAGATATGGGAGAAGGAGGAGACACAAGCAGGAGAGATACATAGACAGACACAGAGAGAGAGAGAGGGAGAGGAGGAGACACAGACAGGAGAGATTACATAGACAACACAGAGAAGAGAGAGGAGAGGAGGGGAGACACAGACAGGAGAGATACATAGGACAGACACAGAGAGAGAGAGGGAGAGGAGGAGACACATGCAGGAGAGATACATAGACAGACACGACGAGAGAGGAGGAGCGGAGGAGACACAGGCACGGAGAGATACTAGCCAGACACCACGGAGAGAGAGAGGGAGAGGGAGCCACAGCACAGGAGAGATACATAGACAGACACAGAGAGAGAGAGAGGGAGAGGAGGAGACACAGACAGGAGAGATACATAGACAGACACAGAGAGAGAGAGAGGGAGAGGAGGAGACACAGACAGGAGAGATACATAGACAGACACAGAGAGAGAGAGAGGGAGAGGAGGAGACACGCAGGAGAGAACATAGCAACACAGAGAGAGATTAGGGAGAGGAGGAGACACAGAACAGGAGAGATACATAGACAGACACAGAAGATGACGGAGAGGGAGAGGAGGAGACACAGACAGGAGAGATACATTAGCAGACACAGAGAGAGTAGGAGAGGAGGAGGGACAACAGGCAGG
>JACEEZ010017038.1:62500-77500 GCA_016584305.1 Chionoecetes opilio
GCACTGTCATACTATGTCCCCTAATGGGCCTATATTATGTTTTTGTTTGTTTTGCTCTAGTGCTTCAGTTAGCTCCTTGTCTTGTTGTTGTTGCTTTATATCTGTAGTTTTGTCACCCCACCGCCTTCATGATGCTCTTGTCCCAGGCCACAGCATCTGCCAGCTTGTTCATGCCCCTCTCTCTCTCTCTCCCCTCTCTCTCTCTCTCTCTCTCTACTCTCTCTTCCTCTCTCTCCCCTCTCTTGTCTGGCAAATTCACCTTTTTTTTTGCATTAAATCTCTCTCTCTCTCCCTCACACACACATACACACACCCACACACACCCACACCCACACACATGCACACACCCACACACACACACATACACATACACCGCTTTCATGAGAAGAAATTGATCAGTTTTACCATTTTCAGCTAGTATTTTTCATGCCTACTCTCTCCCCTCTCTCCTCACTCTCCCCCCCCCACCCACACCCTCACACACCCAACACCACCCCTCACACCCACACCCACCCACCGCTTTCATGTTTGCTCTTGTCCCGGGCCACGGCAGTCTCCAGCATGTAGGGCACATGGCGAGCTGTGCGGCGGTCTCTGTCCTCTCCAGGGCCTCGCGCCACACCCCGAGACCCTTGGGAACCTCATGGGTGTCCGGAGCAGTCTCGGTTTTTGGGGGTTTATGGGCACACCTGGGGGGGGAAAAAAGGGGGGGTTAGAGGGGGGGGTTATAGGGGGGGGGTAGTAGGAGGGGTTGATGGGGGTAATGGGTGATGATGGGGGGTAATTGGTACTTGTAGGGGGGAAAGGAAGGGGTAAGAGGTGGGGAGTATTTGGGGTGGTGATGGGGGTGATGGGTAGTCCTGGGGGTGATGGAGAGTGCTGGGGTGAGTAAAGGGGAGTATTGGGGTGGTTATAGGAGGGGAAGGTGGGGGATGATGGGAGGGGAAGGTAGGGGATGAGTGGTGGGGAGTAGAAGGGGTTGTAGGAGTAATGGGTTGATGATGGGGGCTTGGCGGTGAGTGAAGGGGAGGAAAAGGGTGATGGGGGGGAAAGGTGGGGTGTTGGGGTGGTGATGGGGGGGAAAGGTGGGGTGAGAGGTGGTGTGGGAGTTTGTGTCACAAACATATATAATCTGAGTTTCTTAGCTATTCAATCCCACCCATGGCTATCACCCGACACATCATCCCAGCTACTTAACTAACTAGGATACTTATCGGTGGATAGTGGGTTGAATTAAGGCTGTAGGTTTGGATCAATATTGCAATGGTCTTGTGATCCGATGTGGTCGCCCGTGATCAGGCCGCCCGTGAGTTACAGAAGTGGAGGGGCGGAGGCGAGTGTTTCGTTATCGCGTCAGGTTGGTTTTCACACCCTGTTATCCATGATGCACGGCTGTCATCAGTGTGCTGTATGTTAACACAGACCTATGATTTAACACTATATGTACAAAATTAACGTACGTACAAATCTCTTCTTTATAATCAGAGGAGAGATATTAACTCGACGGAGGTGTGGAGTGTACTGTCCTCGTACTCAGACAAGCACGTCTATTAACAATTGATGTTATCCTCACGGAGGGTCTAGGTGTACTGTTCTCTCCCTGTGAGCGAGCAGCTGCCAAAACCAATCCTACCTACACGTGTCAATGGTTCGTGGTGGCGGCGCGGCACCACTACCAATACCTGCCACGAAGACACGCAGGACAGGTTACAAATATTATGACGGCGACCAATAGCCAGGCGCTCCAAATCAAGGTGCTAATTATTGAAGTGCAATGTTTATTATCCACTGGGAATATTAATTTATCCTATCCCAGTACTAATCATTGACTTGAATTACCTTAATTATTACCCATTACCATTATAATTATATATACATTCCTACTCACACTCCCCCTATCACGAGTGGAAAAGACCTCACTCACAAGGGGGGGGGGGGGGGGGACAAAACCACCACTCTACTAATTATGAGAGGGTGGTTGATGGATAATTTCCACAGGTGGGGTGTTGGGGTGATGATTGGGGGAGGTGGGGGTGAAGGAGTGCTGGGGTGAGTAAGGGGAGTATTGGGTGATGATGGGGGGGAAGGGTGAAGGAAGGAAGGTGGGGATGAAAAGTGTAGATTTAAAAAGGAAATAGGGAAAACTGGGTCACAAATACGGTGGTAGTAGTATATATAGTAGTAGTAGTAGTAGTAGTAGTAGTATATATAGTAGTAATAGTAGTAGTAGTATATATAGTAGTAGTAGTAGTAATTAAAACTATCTTGGCAGAGAGAGAGAGAGAGAGAGAGAGAGAGAGAGAGAGAGAGAGAGAGAGGAGAGAGAGAGAGAGAGAGAGAGAGAGAGAGAGAGAGAGAGACAGACAGAGAGAGACAGACAGACAGAGTGACATACAGAGAGAGAGACAGGCACAGAGACAGACAGACAGAGATAGAGACACACACACACACACACACACACAGACACAGAGAGAGAGAGAGATAAAGACACACACACACAGACATAGAGAGAGAGAGAGAGATAAAGACACACAAACACACACACAGAGATAAAGACACACACACACACACACCTAGGGGGGGCTTGAGGTAGCGCCGTTCGATGCCTTCCTCCAGCGCCAGCAGGCGTTCCCGGCCCACGTGGATGGAGTTCTGGCGGGTGTCGCTGTCATCCACCGGGTCGAGGCAGGAGGCGCGGAACTCACCCATCTGCCGCTCCCCACTGTCACTCAGCCGCCAGCTCTGGGGGTGGAGGGTGGGGAGGGGGGTTAGGAATGAAAAATAATGTAATGAACACAAGCAATGGTGGGAGCTCTCCGGTGCGCGCGGTGGTGTGGCTGTGCTCTGCACACCCGCACAGCCGGCGCGCTGTGCTCCGCGCTCCCAAAAAGTAGCTATATAATAAAAAACCAGCTTCTAGAAGTTATTTACCTTATATATTATGAAAAAATTGTACTGTCAAGCCAAAAAATCACTGTCTAACAAAAAATCACAAGTTAAAGTAGTCTGTGGTGAGTCCTTTTTAGTCCTCCTGCTGCTCCATCTCCTGGTCCTGCTCCTCCTTGAACCCCAGCACCTCCAGGTTGCCACGCAGGAAAACCAACTCCTCAAAGTTGCTGGCTGTCAGGCTGGACCTCTTGGCCCTCAGGATGGCCCCTGCAGAGCTGAACACCCTCGCCACAGCTGCAGAGCTAGGGAGGGGCCGGGCTGTTGTACTTGATAAAAAGTTTCACCCACGCCTCCCTGTGGTAGCTGGGGTTAGAGGTCCTTCTTGATGGGGGTCTCGCTGTGGGCCCGCTGCCCATCAAACCAGGCGCATTGTTGCCGCTGAATTTTTTTAGGAAAAGTCGTCTTCGATTGGAGTGCCAGAAAGGAGCACAAAATTCAAGTTGCGCTCTGCGCTCACAGTTCAGATTTTCGCGCTCCGCGCTCCTGCGCACCAAAATTTGGTAGTGCGCACTGGAACGCGGAACGCGGAACGCAAAATCGGAGTGCACGCGCCCACCTTTGAACATATACTAAGTATACTAGAACCACTAAGCCAAGTGGTATATACTTCTTGGTCTAGTCAGTTAAGGCGCCAGTTGGGGCAAATCTGGTGAGTTAGCGACAGTTTGATCCAATCCCGCGCCGAGGCAAGGCAAAAGAAAATAACTTATTTCCGAATGATGAATGACCAGCCTGAGTCCCGTGTCTGTTGGAAGGACAAACTGACGGGATTTCAAAGGTAACTGTGACCCAGGGCAATGTGAAGCCTCTGTCGGATACAAACGGAAACCCCGACAGAAGCATTACCTGGCTCCATAATACCACCACTAGGCAAGTGTCTGTGGACAGGGCACAGTAGCACGGCCCCTTGACCAAGGCTGCCCCTTCAGGAATCCCCTTCAGTATATCTCAACAGCAAGAAAGAGTAGAGAGAAGAAGAAGGAGTAAGAACAAAGTAGAAGACCTCCTCGCCCCCCCACACATTATAACCAGTCCGTCACTTTAGAGCCTTACAGAGTCCCCATAGGTGGGCGTTATCGCGATAAATTATCGCTATAACGATATCGGGTTATCGGTTATCCCATAATTTTTTTCCCCGCGTTATTGATTCATAATATCACCGATACTTTTGGTTCCAAACTGGCGATAATCGATAATTTTATTTTTTGGTTCCAGTTTAGCACCGTGGCGCCTTGCGTGCCTTGGAGGCAGAAATAGGCAGGTCCCCGCTGGGAACCCAACAACATTTTTAGTAGTTTAAACTTTTAAATGTAGTTATTTGACATAAAAACAGTACTTGTCATTAGTGAAGAGACAGGATAAACATTGAATGTAGAAGATAGTAGTGTGCAAAAGGTAAATGAAGGGTTTTCTAACAGTTTACTGATAGCATTTAAGATTTTTTATTTAAAATATCAATATTGTTATCGCTAGTATCAGAATTTTGGATTTATCAATTTATCGGTTATCGCCTTATCGGGCGATAAATTTATCGACAGTTATCGATAATTATCGGTTATCGCCGATAAGGTTATCGTTATCGATTTATCGGTTATCGTGATAATTTTTTTCTTTATCGCGCCCACCAATGTGTCCCTTACTTTAGAACCCCAGCCTTAACCAGTGCCTTACCTTACAACCCCAGCCTTAACCAGTGCCCTACCTTACAGCCACAGCCTTAACAAGTCCCCTACCTTACAGCCACAGCCTTAACCAGTTCCCTACCTTACAGCCACAGCCTTAACCAGTGCCTTACCTTATTCTGCATGGAAGCGTTTGTAATTTTCTCCTCCATGGCGTACACAGACTCCAGCACGGCAAAGTCCACCTTGAGCGCCACGTCGGGCAGCCAGTGTTGCGGCTCGTCCATCACCGGCGTCCCGAACTCATCGTACACCACACGGGCAGCCTCCTCGGGGTCGGTGTCTAGGTTGGTGGCCTCCGTGTCAATCTGTGAGGGTGAGGGTGGTGGTTAGGGTGTGTTTGTGTGGTAGTGGTGGGGTGTGTTGGTGGTGGTAGTGGGGAAGGGTGTGGTGGTGTGTGGTGGTGGGGTGAAGGGGAAGGGTGTGTGCCTGTGTGGTGGTGGTGGATGGTGTGGGGGTGTGTGGTGTGGTGGTGGGGTGTGGTGGGGTGTTGGTGGGGTGGTGGTGGTGGGTGGTGGTGGGTGGTGGTGGGTGGTGGTGGGGTGGGAAGGGTGTGTTGGTAGGGTGGTGTTGGTTAGTGGTGTGGGGGTGTTGGTATTGGTTAAGAAGGGTGGTGTGTTGGTGTGGTGTGGTGGTGGGTGGTGGTGGGGAAGGGTGTGTTGGTGGTGGGATGGTGTTGGTGTGTGTTGGTGGTGGGGTGGGAAGGGTGGTGGCGGGATGGTGGTGGTGGTGGTGGGTGGTGTGTTGGTGTGGTGGGTGGGTGGTGGTCAGGGCCATTTCTTACTACTATGCTATCACTACACGGTTGCACAGGGCCCCCGAGGCCACCCAGGGGCCCCTAAGCTACCATTATTTGCCTGTTTTTAGAATCTAGACTTTTGAAATCATGCAAAACAGACTTCTTCTTTTTTAAAGAGTGGCTTTTAGTGTGTGCTGAAAGAAGTCTCTCTCTCTCTCTCTCTCTCTCTAAGTTACTCACAGGAGCCACCAGAGTCAGGGAGCCTTTGCTGTTCCGCTGGAGGGAGGAAGGAGGGGGCATGCTAGCCTCAGTAAGTGTTATGCCACAATACTCACTAGTCACAAGGCCTCACAACCTGCCCTTAACACACTCACATGCCTCTTTCCCCCTTCACAGTGTGTGTGTGTGTTCATGTGTGTGTGTGTGTGTGTATTTAGCTAGTTGTAACATACAGGAAAAGAGGTATGCTCGTACTGTCCCGTCTCCAAATCTACTATTATCCAGCTTGCCTTTGAAGTCCTGAATACTTCTTGCATTAATCACTTTTGCATCAAGGTTGTTCCAGGCTTCTAGGCTTCTATACGGGAAGCTGGATTTTTTTATGTCCCTCTTGCATGTTGTCCTTTTCAATTTCTTCTCATGACCTCTTGCACTTCTGTCGTCCCACACAAACAGATCTTCTCTATCAATTTTTTCCAGACCCATTGATGCTCTGTACACTGCTATAAAATCTCCCCTTGTGTGTGTGTGTGTGTGTGTGTGTGTGTGTGTGTGAGTGTGTGTGTGTGTGTGTGTGTGTGTGTGTGTGTGTGTGTGTGTGTGTGTGTGTGTGTGTGTGTGTGTGTGTGTGTGTGTGTGTGTGTGTGTGTGTGTGTGTGTCTGTGTCTCACCTTTGATATGGCATTCTTGACGATGGAAAAGTTCTTCTCGATGAACCTCTTGAGCTCCCTCTCGCGCACCCCCCGCTCGTTGAGGGCCCCCAACAAGGCCTTCAGACGGTCCATGGCCCCCACGTGCCACCACCCCGTCTTGTACTCTGAGGGGGGGGGGGGGGGGGGAAACAGTCATCAGAAACACACATCACAGGTTGCATGAGACAATGAACAGAGAGAAGAGAAAAAGTGATGACTTTGAAAAAATTTAATTACCCCCTTGAGGCCCAGAACGTAATTTTCATTGTAATTTGGGTACCATTAGATGATTTTTAGTGACTATAAGTAATATTTTATAGCTATGACCTGTTTAGTATCCTTGTCCACTAGATCATTTGGTATATTCAGTGACTTTTCGTAATTTTATGGCTGACAACAGACAATTTTATATAGCCAAGGAAAGATCTGGGCGTGAAGGGGTTCAATGAATGACAAACTGCTCCACTCACCGCCAGGGATGGGCAAGGCTTCGGCAGTCTGATGCAGGCGTTCCAACAGCTCCTTGTGAGGCAGGGACTGGATGCCCCCGCCCCCTGCACCATCTGGGAGGCCTGCTGGGGTGCTGAGGATGCCTGCTGGGGTGCTGGCTGGCTCTCCCGGGGTGCTGAACAGTCCTGGGGTGGCTGTGAGGTCCTGCGTGGTGGTGGCAGTGAGGTCTGTGTTGCTTGTGAGGTCTGCAGTAGTGTCTCCTGGGGTGCTGGGGGCCGGGTCTGGGGTGACGTCCGGGGTGGTGGCGTCCTGGGGGGTGGCGGGTGTGGCGGGTGTGGCGGGGGCTGTGGGTGTGGGTCTCGGGGTGCTTACTGCTAATGGAGTGTTTACCGTTGAGGCTGGGGTGGCGACGGTACCTGGGGTGTTGGCTCTGGGGGCCTGGGGGGTGCCTGGCAGGGGACTGTGGGGCCCGTTGTACCTAGAGCAGGGGGAGGAATCTCTGGGGGAGCCTCTGGGGGTGCCGTGAGGGGTGTGGCCGCAGGGGAGCGCCTCAGAAGCTGCGTCACAGGGGATACGAGGCAGGAAATTGAAGGAGAGTTTTTCCTTTTGTGCCACGTGTTCGGGTCTCAAATACTGACCCGGTACTAACCCAAGACCCAAGGCTAGTAATGTCGGGTCAATGCCTTCCCCTGTGCTAGCTGGTAGTGGTGTCCCTTCCTTCAGCCCATTGACCAGGTAGGGGCCTAAGGAGGAGCCTAGTAGAGGGGGGTAGAGGTCCCCGAGAAGGCTCCCCGAAACATCCTTGGTATCCAGGACGCCGTTTTGTCCCAGCGGGGCTTTCCCTTCCTCCCTACTCTCCTCCCCCCTCCTGGCACCCCTCGCTGGGATGTCCGGTACCCCACAGCTGTCCTCCTCCTCCTTGACCTCATCCTTGACCTGACCCTCCTTCTTGACCTCCAGCAGGGACACAGGGGCCTTCACATCCCCTACCTCCACCGACTCACCCTCCTCTACAACCTCCTTCTCTTCCTTCACCTCACTCTTCACCTCCACTACCTCCTCCTTCACCTCCTCCTTCACCTCCATCTTGGCCTTCTCCTCCTCCTCCTCCTGCCTCTCCTTCTCCTCCTTGGCCACTGCTAGTCGCTCCTCCACCTCCTCCTGGCTGAGTCCCGCCTTGGGCCCCGCCGTGGGTAGGGTGAGGGGAAGTGTTGACGCCCCGTGTAGTCGCAGGACGAGAGGCCCTCCAGGAAGGGACCCCCGGCGTGAGGCAGCACCCACATGGTCCTCTGGGGGGCATAGGGGGCAAAGGGGGGTAGACATGAGTAACCGGGAGGCATCGAGGCACAAACTACAGTAAAACCTCTCATATTCCGACTAATTGGGCCAAGTAGTGGTCCGAGTAATGCAAGGATCAGAATAATGGGGGGATATGTAAAAAAAAAAAAAAAAAATCTAGTTGTATTTCAGCTGTCTAGCTAGGAAATTTCGACCCCTAAAAAAAAAAAAAAAAAAAAAAAAAAATCTCTAGGAAAGTTAGACCCCTAAAAAAAAAAAAAAAAAAAAAAAAATCTAGGTAGCTAGGAAATTTCGACCCCTAAAAAAAAAAAAAAATTATAATCTAGGTAGCTAGGAAATTTTGACCCCTAAAAAAAAAAAAAAAAAAATCTAGGTAGCTAGGAAATTTCGACCCCTAAAAAAAAAAAAAAAAAAAAAAAAATCTAGGTAGCTAGGAAATTTCGACCCCTAAAAAAAAAAAAAAAAAAAAAAAAAAAAAAAAAAAAAAAAAATAAAAAAAAAAAAAAAAAAAAAAAAAGAGAAGGTCCGAATACTGTCAAAGTCCGAATAATGAGTGTCCGAATAAGAGAGGTTTTACTGTAATGCATAAAAACCACAAATTAATGCATAAATCACAGGTGTTTTTCGTGATTTTATGGCCGACAACATACAATTTCTTTTTAGAGAGCAAAGGAAAGATCTGGGCGTGAAGGGATTACTGTCTGTCTGTCTGTCTGTCTGTCTGTCTGTCTGTCTGTCTGTCTGTCTCTCTCTCTCTCTTCCTCCTTTTCTCTTCGCACATCTTTAACTCATTCCTTATCTATCTCTTAATACCTTTCTTTAACCCTCTCTCTCTCTCTCTCTCTCTCTCTCTCTCTCTCTCTCTCTCTCTCTCTCTCTCTCTCTCTCTCTCTCTCTCTCTATCTCTCTCTCTCTCTCCTCCATCTCTCTCTCTCTCACTCACCTCTCTCTCTCTCTCTCCTCTCTCTCTCTCTCTCTCTCTCTCTCTCCTCTCTCTCTCTCTCTCTCTCCTCTCACTCACCTGGTATCTGTCCTGGCCGCAGTTAAATCCCCGCACCTGTTGGGCCGTCTCGAAGAGGTCTTGGCGCACCTGGTCCATCTGCCGCTGCAGGATGTCCAGCGTCTTGGAGGCCTCGTCTGCGTTCAGCCGCTTGTCGTCCTCCTGTAATAGTAGTTGTAGGGTAGTTGTTAGTAGTTGTAGTAGTAGTAGTAGTATAGTAGTAGTAGTAGTAGTAGTAGTAGTAGTAGTAGTAGTAGTATAGTAGTAGTAGTAGTAGTAGTAGTGGTAGTATAGTAGTAGTAGTAAGTATATAGAGTAGTAGTAATGTGTTTATATATATATGTAGAACAGAAGAGCATTTTTTAACGAGGAATCCATTCTATCTTAAGAACATAAGAAAATAAGGAAGCTACAAGAGGCTGTGAGACCTACACGTGGTAGTTCCTGTTACTTAACACTACCTATATCCACCTTTCATCCCCATCCATAACACTGTCCAGCCTCCTTTTAAAGCTCCCTAATGACTCTAGACTAACTACCTGTCTACTGAGTCCATGCCAATCATTCACCACCCTATTTGTGAACCAGTGTCTCCCTATTTCTTTTTTAAATGTACGCTTTTCCAGCTTGAATCCGTTACTTCTTGCTCTACAAAAGGTCTCATGCTTAAAATGATGCCTATGTTTACCTGATAATATGGTTAACTATAAAATACAACTGAAATTTACACACACACACACACACACACACGAGCATAGCTCTTTTCCTGTATGTTACAACTAGGTAAATACAACTAGGTAAATACACCCACACACACACCCACACACACCCACACACACACACACACCTCATCGGGAATCTCCTCCAGGTTATTCTCGCTGTCATTCCCGCTCTCATTGTCCTCCTCCTCCTCCTCCTCCTCCAGCTTCTCCTCCTCCTTCTCCTTCTTGGTCTCCGTCTTGTCGTGCTCTCCGCCGTGACAGGAGGAGACACTCGACATGTTGGAGTCCTCGCCGCCGCGGTGTTCCATCGACCGCATCGCCGCGCTGTAAATCCTTTTCCGCGCCACGCTCATCCGCAGTCTGGGGGGAAAGACGGGATTTTATTTTATTTTTAAGTTTCTTTTTTTTTTTGGTACATAATTTTCTTTTTCTGGGGTGGGGTGGTGGGGGATGTTCGCTATTTTGGGGGGGGGGGGGGGTATGACATTTTTTTTTTTTTTTTTTTGGTACAATTTTTTTGTCCTGGGGGTATGGTCGGTATTTTTGGGGGGCACAATTTTTTTTTTAGTATTTTTTTTCTTTTTTCTGTTGCCAATTATTACCCTCTCTCTGTCTGTCTGTCTGTCTGCCTGCCTGCCTGCCTGTCTGTCTGTCTGTAGCAAACTCATCCTTAGTCTGGGGGTAAAGACGGGATATTTTTTTTTTTCTGTTGCCAATTATTACCCTCTCTCTGTCTGTCTGTCTGTCTGTCTGTCTGTCTGTCTGTCTGTCTGTCTGTCTGTCTGCCTGTCTGTCTGCCTGCCTGTCTGCCTGTCTGTCTGTCTGTCTGTCTGTAGCAAATTCATCCTTAGTCTGGGGTAAGACGGGATTTTTTTATTTATTTTTTGGCACATAATTTTCTTTTGTCTGGGGGTATGGGCATTTTTTTTTTTTTGGGTACATATGTAGACCAGATCTTTCCTTGGCTATAAAAAATCGTCTGTTGTCAAGCACTAAAATTACAAAAAGTAACTGAATATGTATACCAAATGAGTTAGTGGACAAGGATACTAAACAGGTCATAGCTATAAAATATTGCTTATATTCACTACAAATCGTCTAATGGTACCCAAATTACAATGGAAATTACGTTCTGGGTCTCAAGGGGTTAATGTGTGTGTGTGTGTGTGTGTGTGTGTGTGTGTGTGTGTGTGGTGTGTGTGTGTGTGTGGTTTTGTGTGTGTGTGTGTGTGTGTGTGTGTGTGTTGTGTGTGTGTGTATTCATCTAGTTGTATTTTACAGGGCCAGAGCAATGCTCGTGTGGCCCCGTCTCCATATCAACATTTTTATATCATTCATCCTTAGTGCTTAGTGTTGGGGGAAGCCACCACCCCGGAGAGCAGGTCACAAACCCCGGCTAACACCCGGTACCCATTCACTGCTGGGTGGACAGGGGCTCGGGTTTTAAGGAAACAGCCCATCTGTTTCCGCTCCGCCCGGGGATGAACCCAGGACTTCTCGGTTGTGGACCGAGCGTGCTTCCCCTACACCACGGAGTACCTGTGTGTGTGTGTGTGTGTGTGTGTGTGTGTGTGTGTGTGTGTGTGTGTGTGTGTGTGTGTGTGTGTGTGTGTGTGTGTGTGTGTGTGTGTGTGTGTGTGTGTAAGTGGATTTCTGATAGCAATTTGTAGGTTTCTGATGTTATAACTGTCATTATTATTACTATTATTATTATTATTATGTCATTATTATCATCATATCATCATCATCATCATCATTCTATCAGTCGCTACCGCACACACTCACTTCCTGATCCTCGTATCCAGCTTCCATTTCTCCGTCTTCAGTCCGTTGTGGCGATCCAACGAGTCTTCAATCTGCCTAACGACCGCCTTGTTCTGCAGCAGCTCGTTACACACATACGCCACAATCTCACTCTTCTGCGTAGGATTCAGCGCGAGGAACGGCATCGCTACGAGCCAACGCGACATCTTATACGCGTCCATTTCCGCTAGTCGCACCTCCCACTCCTGCCCTCGTTGGGGTTCTCTCGGCGCTCTTTCTCCGTACCCATTAACCCGTAAATAACCCGCACTTCACCCATGGCGTTCGCGTTGAGGTAGACTCGTAGGATTTCGGAAATGTTGGCGTGAGTTATGTCGGCGCGGTTGAGGGTTTGGCCGAGGATGGTGGTGTGGCGGTGTGCGGAGGGAATGCCCGGGTCCTCGATGGCACAGACGAGGAGGTGGGAGAGGACGCTTAACAGTTCCTCTTCGCTCTCCGTGTCGTTAAGTAGGGCCATTTGGAGACTCTGGATTGACGGTAGGGATTCCATGTCTGCCGAGAGAACGTAAGAACATAAGGACATAAGGAAGCTACAAGAGGCTGGGAGACATAAGAACATAAGAACATAAGGAAGCTACAAGAGGCTGGGAGACATAAGAACATAAGAACATAAGGAAGCTACAAGAGGCTGGGAGACATAAGAACATAAGAACATAAGGAAGCTACAAGAGGCTGGGAGACATAAGAACATAAGAACATAAGGAAGCTACAAGAGGCTGGGAGACATAAGAACATAAGGACATAAGGAAGCTACAAGAGGCTGGGAGACATAAGAACATAAGGACATAAGGAAGCTACAAGAGGCCGGGAGAACATAAGAACATAAGCCTATAACTATAACACTATAACTTATAACTAACACCTAGGGTAATACAAGCAACTCTCCACAACACTAAATAAAATCACAGAATCCACCATCAAATAATCCACCAGAATCGTATTAAGACTTGACTTTTCTGGTATTTCAACAACAGAGGAATTTAGTACTTCTATTTAAGGGAGATTAAGCCCTTTGCCTCTTAAATATAAGAGTTTTATATACTTTAACAGCTACTATTGATTTATTACATTGATTAACAGAACATCAAAATAAAACACAATCAGAATATCACCTAATCGTTTTCAACGTATCATTAGAAGGCTCTTATTAAACAACGTCATTAATACATTCTCCACACCAATTATGATCAAGGAAGCCCTATACTCTACAACAAATATATCAGAATCAAGTTTAAAATAATCCCCAATAAATCATCACTACTACTATTATTAACATTTATAAAAAACAAAATAAACCATTTTTTTTAATAAACTCACCAGAATCCATCATAAAATAATAAACTTTTTTTTTTTTAATAATCACGCAAACCGAATTTCCCACACCAATTTGCGAGAAACTCGAAAGCATGAGAATGTGCCAAAGCTCCGGGTGGAGTCAGCCATAGTCGCATCCACCACCTATTATTACTCTTACTTAACATTGTTTAATAACTCCCAGAATCCTCATAATAATAAACTTTTTTTTTATGTAAACGGATTTCGTTTGGGTGAACAGAATGTTCAACTCGGTGATCGGAGTGGAGATCGGGCAGCGGCACGTGGTCGGTGAGTTCCATGTCCTCCTTCACCTCCTTCAGCAGCTGGTTCAGTTCCCTCGCCTGCAGACGCTCCTCTCGCTTCCTGAGGGTGAGACGGAACTTCTTCTTTTTTGTGGAACGGATTTGTTTTTGTGTGGAACAGAATTTATTTTGTGGAACGGAATTTTTTTTTTGTGGAACAGAATTTTTTTTGTGGAACGGATTTTTTTTTTTTGTGGAACAGAATTTATTTTGTGGAGCGGATTTTTTTTTTTGTGGAACATAATTTATTTTGTGGAACGGAATTTTTTTTGTGCGGAACGGAATTTTTTTTGTGGAACGCAATTTTATTGTGGAACGGAGCTTTTTTGTGGAATGGAACTTTTTTGTGTGGAACGGGACTTTTTTTGTTGAACGGGACTTTTTTGTGTGGAATGGAACTTTTTTTTGTGTGGAACGGAACTTTTTTTTTGTGGAACGTAACTTTTTTTTTGTGGAACGTAACTTTTTTTTTGTGGAACGTAACTTTTTTGTGTGAAACGGAACTTTTTTTGTGTGGAACGGAACTTTTTTTGTGTGGAACGGAACTTTTTTTTGTGGAACGGAACTTTTTTTTGTGGAACGGAACTTTTTGTGTGTGGAACGGAACTTTTTTTTGTGGAACGGAACTTTTTTGTGTGGAACAGAATTTATTTTGTGGAACGGAATTTTATTGTGTGGAACAGAACTTTTTTTGTGGAATGGAACTTTTTTGTGTGGAACGGGACTTTTTTTTTGTTGAACGGGACTTTTTTGTGTGGAATGGAACTTTTTTGTGTGTGGAATGGAACTTTTTTGTGTGGAACGGAATAATTTTTTTGTGGAACGGAAATTCTTGGACTTGTATCAATAAGAACATTAGAAAATAAGAAAGCTACAAGAGGCCGCGAGACCTACACGTGGTAGTTCCTGTTACTTAACACTACCTACATCCACCTTTCATCCCCATCCATGAACTTATCCAGCCTCCTTTTAAAGCTCCCTAATGACTCCCCACTAACTACCTGTCTACTGAGTCCATGCCAATCATTCACCACCCTATTTGTGAACCAGTGTCTCCCTATTTCTTATTTAAATGTACGCTTTTCCAGCTTGAATCCGTGACTTCTTGTTCTACCCTGGTTAACAGCCGTAAGCAATAACACATCATAGGAAAATGGAGAAAAAAAAGGAGAAAAGTCAGTAATAAAGAGACATAATCCCACACTCACCTTTCTCTCGTGGCTCTCTTCTCCTCCTTCATCTCCTCTCTTCTCCTCTCCCTCTCCTCATGCCTCTTCCTTCCCTCCAGGGCTCTCACCAGGACGCCGTGGTACCTCCTCCTCTCACGCTCCTACACACCCAACCAAGAGAGAGTAGTGAGTGACCAGAGCAAGCCTTACCCCTTGTTCCTCTCTTATCAAGTACAGAAGCAGTGTGACTCAGGCAGAGAGGCTAACTTAACCCCTTCACACCCAGATCTTTCTTGGCTATAAAAGATGTTGTCGAGCCATAAAATTACAAAAACTAACTGAATATACCAAATGAGTTAGTGGACAAGGATCCTTAACAGGTCATAGCTATAAAATATTGCTTATATTCACTAAAAATTGAGCCAGCATAGTTTCCAGCATATTTTGGTATTTTGCGACTATTTGATGCCCGTAGTGGTGGCAAAAAATGCATGCGTCGTCACAAGGCGTTCGGCTACGAGCATCTTGTACTGGCATCTTCCGGGACCCACGACCAAAACAAACACTGTGGATCGTGTAAGAAGACTTCAATCGTATTCTTCATTCAAGACTTACGAATCGTGCAAAGATGCTCGT
>JACEEZ010017038.1:80000-85000 GCA_016584305.1 Chionoecetes opilio
GGATGCGTAAGGGGTGAGTAGGGAGGTGCATATGGATGGGGTGATGGGTGGGGTGTGTAAGGGGTTAGTGGGTGGGTAGGGGTGATGGGAAGGATGGATAGGGGTGGAAAGGAACTTGTATTTCTCCATCACCACTCCGATTAGATCTAGTAATTGTAATCATATAAATGTGTGGGTTATTATTGAGAGGGATAGAGGAAGAGGAAGAGGAAGAGGAAGGGAAGAGGAAGAGGAAGGGGAAGAGGAAGGGGGGAAGAGGAAGGGGAGGAAGAGGAAGGGGAGGAAGAGAAGAAGAGGTAGAGGAAGAGGAGGAAGAGGAAGAGGAAGAGGAAGGAAGAGGAAGAGGAAGGAAGAGGAAGAGGAAGGGAAGAAGAGGAAGAGGAAGGGAAAAGGAAGAGGAAGAGGAAGGAAGGAAGAGGAAGAGGAAGGGAAGAAGAGGAAGAGGAGAAGAGGAAGAGGAAGAGGAAAAGAGGGAAGGAAGAAGAGGAAGAGGAAGAGGAAGAGAGGAAGAGGAAGAGAGAAGAAAGAGATAATAGGGAGTAAGAGAGAAGAGAGAGAGAGAGAGAGGAGAAGAAGAGAAGAGAGAGAGAGAGAGAGAGAGAGAGAAGAGAGAGAGAGAGAGAGAGAGAAGAGAGGAAGAGAGAAGAGGAAGAGAGAGAGAGAGAGAGAGAGAGAGAGAGAGAGAGAGAGAGAGAGAGAGAGAGACATGACCCTAACCACATCAATAGTTAGGACACATTCAAGGAGGAATATGTACTGCAGAACATATAATTGTCAACAGAGCAACATTTCGCAAAAGGATGGGCAACGACGGTGTTATGTAGGGGGTGGTGGTGATCAGTCTCTCTTCTATCAAGAGAACTAGAAGAGGGATGACGAGCTATACTAATAATAATAATAAAAAAAATAAAAAAATAAAAAAGTTGCAATATAGCAGCTCTAATGACTGACTGACTGACTGACTGAGAGACTGAATGTTTTTTGACTGAAGTGAAATGACTTAAGGAAATAAAACCTGGGAACATTTGAAGACCTACTGACTGACTGACTGACTAACTGGACTGACACCTACCTGCTCTTTCAAAATCTTCTGCTTCTGCTTCTCCTGCTCCCTCTCCTGCAACAGAAAGACACACACATGAACACACACACACACACACAATACACACACACAACACACACACACACACACACACACACAGGAAATACATATCAGTTGCTGAGGAATATAAGAATGGCATTCAAATATCTGGATGAAGAGATGATTAAGAAATTGATAACATCTCTGATTCAACCAAGGTTGGAATATGCGGCAGTGATTTGGTCACCACATAAAAAGAAGGATATAAGGAAGATTGAGAGAATACAAAGAGCAGCCACAAAAATGTCTCCAAGCCTGAGAGATTTACCATATGAGGAAAGACTTTCAAGACTAAAACTCCCAACTCTTGAGAAAAGAAGAGAAAGGGGAGATTTTATAGCAGTGTACAGAGCATCAATGGGTCTGGAAAAAATTGATAGAGAAGATCTGTTTGTGTGGGACGATAGAAGTACAAGAGGTCATGAGAAGAAATTGAAAAGGACAACATGCAAGAGGGACATAAAAAAATAGAGCTTCCCGTATAGAAGCCTAGAAGCCTGGAACAACCTTGATGCAAAAGTGATTAATGCAAGAAGTATTCAGGACTTCAAAGGCAAGCTGGATAATAGTAGATTTGGAGACGGGACAGTACGAGCATACCTCTTTTCCTGTATGTTACAACTAGCTAATACAACTAGGTAACACACACCACACAGACACACACATGACACACACAACACACACACACATGAACACACACACACACACACACACACACACACACACACACAAACACACACACACAAACCACACACACACACACATAGGAGATCATCACAAAATTAATGCACAAGATGTCACAAAAATCCTCCCACTCACCACACCCACACCCACCACACACACAACACACACACATACATAACATACATACAACATACGAGCTTCCTCAGCGTTCATTAATGCCACATGTTGTCTCAATAATCTCTGTGTCTCCTCAGCTCCGTGGGAAGAAAGCCTACATAAGAACCTAAGGAAGCTACAAGAGGCTGGAGACATAAGTACATAAACATAAGAACATAGGAACTACAGAGGCTGGGAGACATAAGTACATAAGAACATAGACATAAGGAAGCTTACAGAGGCTGGAGACATAAGTACATAAGAACATAAGAACATAAGGAAGCTACAAGAGGCTGGGAGACATAAGTACATAAGAACATAAGAACATAAGGAAGCTACAAGAGGCTGGGAGACATAAGTACATAAGAACATAAGAACATAAGGAAGCTACAAGAGGCTGGGAGACATAAGTACATAAGAACATAAGAACATAAGGAAGCTACAAGAGGCTGGGAGACCTACACGTGGTAGTTCCTATTAACCCCTTGAGACCCAGAACGTAATTTCCATTTTAATTTGGGTACCAATAGAAGATTTTTAGTAACTATAAGCAATATTTTATAGCTATGACCTGTTTAGTATCCTTGTCCACCGGCTAGCTTGGTTAAATCAGTTACTTTTTTATAATTTTGTGGCCCAACAACATACAATTTTTTATAGTAAAGGAAATATCTGGGCGTGAAGGAGTTACCACTACCTACATCCCCTCTCATCCCCATCCATACACTGTCCAGCCTCCTTTTAAAACTCCCTATCGACTCCGCACTAACTACCTGTCTACTGAGTCCATTCCAATCATTTACCACCCTATTTGTGAACCAGATAGGGTGGTGAATGATTGGAATGGACTCAGTAGACAGGTGGTTAGTGTGGAGTCATTAGGAGAGCTTTAAAAGGAGGCTGGATAAATTCATGGATGGGGATGAGAGGTGGATGTAGGTAGTGTTAAGTACTGTCTAACCTCCTTTTAAAAACTCCCTATTGACTTTATAAGACTCTAAACACATTGATGAATAATAATAACACTATACATGATAATTATAATGAGTAAACAGACATAAGAGGTTATAAACTCACCTCTTTCTCTCTACTTAAATAAAAAAAACTCACTTCTTTTTCTCTTCTTAAATAAAAAACTCACCTCTTTTTCTCTTCTTAAATAAAAAACTCACTTCTTTTTCTCTTCTTAAATAAAAAACGCATCTCTTTTTCTCTTCTTAAATAAAAAACTCACTTCTTTTTCTCTTCTTAAATAAAAAACTCACCTCTTTTTCTCTTCTTAATAAAAAAAACTCACCTCTCTCTTTTATAAAAAAACTCACCTCTTTTCTCTTAAATAAAAAAACTCACCTTCTTTTTCTCTTCTTAATAAAAAACTCACCTCTTTTCTTTCTTAATAAAAAAACGCACTCTTTTCTCTTCTTAAATAAAAAACGCATCTTCTTTTCTCTCTTCTTAAATAAAAAACTCACTTCTTTTCTCTCTTATAATAAAAAACTCACCTTTTTCTCTTCTTAAATAAAAAACCATTCTCTTTTCTCTTCTTAAATAAAAAACTCACCTCTTTTTCTCTTCTTAAATAAAAAACGCACCTCTTTTTCTCTTCTTAAATAAAAAACTCACCTCTTTTTCTCTTCTTAAATAAAAAACTCACCTCTTTTTCTCTTAAATAAAAAACTCACCTCTTTCTCTCTTCTTAAATAAAAAACTCACCTCTTTTTCTCTTCTTAAATAAAAAACTCACCTCTTTTTCTCTTCTTAAATAAAAAACGCACCTCTTTCTCTCTTCTTAAATAAAAAACTCACTTCTTTTTCTTCTTAAATAAAAAACGCACCTCTTTCTCTCTTCTTAAATAAAAAACTCACTTCTTTTTCTTCTTAAATAAAAAACGCACCTCTTTCTCTCTTCTTAAATAAAAAACGCACCTCTTTCTCTTCTTAAATAAAAAACGCATCTCTTTCTCTCTTCTTAAATAAAAAACGCACCTCTTTTTCTCTTCTTAAATAAAAAAACGCATCTCTTTCTCTCTTCTTAAATAAAAAACGCACCTCTTTTTCTCTTCTTAAATAAAAAACGCATCTCTTTTCTCTCTTCTTAAATAAAAAAAAGCACCTCTTTTTCTTTTTAAATAAAAAACTCACCTCTTTTTTCTTTCTTAAATAAAAAAACCACCTCTTTTCTCTTCTTAAAAAAAAACTCCCTCTTTTCTCTTCTTAAATAAAAAACTCACCTCTTTTTCTCTTCTTAAATAAAAAACTCACCTCTTTTTCTTTTCTTAAATAAAAAACTCACCTCTTTTTCTCTTCTAAAATAAAAAACTCACTTCTTTTTCTTCTTAAATAAAAAACTCACCTCTTTCTCTCTTCTTAAATAAAAAACTCACCTCTTTTTCTCTTCTTAAATAAAAAACTCACCTCTTTTTCTCTTCTTAAATAAAAAACCCCCTCTTTTCTCTTCTTAAATAAAAAAACTCACCTCTTTTTTTCTTCTTAAATAAAAAACTCACCTCTTTCTCTCTTCTTAAATAAAGAACTCACTTCTTTTTCTTCTTAAATAAAAAACGCACCTCTTTCTCTCTTCTTAAATAAAAAACTCATTCTTTTTCTTCTTAAATAAAAAACGCACCTCTTTCTCTCTTCTTAAATAAAAAACCACCTTTTTTCTCTCTTTAAATAAAAAACTGCACCTCTTTTTCTTCTTAAATAAAAAACGCACCTCTTTCTCTCTTCTTAAATAAAAAAACGCACCTCTTTTTCTCCTCTTAAATAAAAAACGCACCTCTTTCTCTTCTTAAATAAAAAACGCACCTCTTTTTCTCTTCTTAAATAAAAAAACTCACCTCTTTTTCTCTTCTTAAATAAAAAACGCACCTCTTTCTCTCTTCTTAAATAAAAAACACCTCTTTTTCTCTTCTTAAATAAAAAAACTCACCTCTTTCTCTCTTCTTAAATAAAAAACACCTCTTTTTCTCTTCTTAAATAAAAAACTCACCTCTTTTTCTCTTCTTAAATAAAAAAC
>JACEEZ010017038.1:90000-100000 GCA_016584305.1 Chionoecetes opilio
CCCCCCCAACCCCCTTTTTTTTATTTTTTTTATTTTTTTCTTTTTCCCATCACATAGGACTTGCCATGGAAAAAAATAAAGTTGTGGTATGTTAGTGGTGGTGGTAGTTCCTGTTACTTACCACTACCTACATCCACCTCTCTTCCCCATCCATGAATTTATCCAGCCTCCCGTTAAAGCTCCCTAATAACTCCGCACTAACTACCTGTCTACTGAGTCCATGCCAATCATTCACCACCCTATTTGTGAACCAGTGTCTCCTATTCCTTCAAATTACGTTTTTACTTGAACCCGTACTTCTGTTCCAGGTTCTTAATCCGTGACTTCCTATGTTTCTTGTACCCTTGATCACTAACATATAGATCGCCTAGCAACTCTTCCTCATTCACCTTAACACCTATTCCTCTACTCACCCTGATACCACTAAACACTCCTATGATCGCCCCATACCTTAACACCCTTCCCCCTCATACCTAACCCCTTATACCACCCTAACACCTTCCCCTTCTATACCTCATACCCCTTAACCCCATCCCCCCTATACCCTTAACACCCCTTTAACCACCTATCCCCTAACCCCTTATACTCACCCTCATACCCCTTAACACCCCTTATACCACTCCCTCCTCATACCCTTAACACCCCTTATACTCACCCTCATAATGTCGGGGTACTGTCTGAAGGGTTTGTTGCAGGGGGCGTAGTAGACCACCTCGCCCCGCACCCCCGACTGGGTGATGGTGCGCATGGTGGTCTCCCGCCGCCACCCGTACAGTAGTCGGCACCCGCAGCGACACCTCGTCCGTTATCATCTTACGCTTCTTCACCGGGGGAGCTGCGGGTGAACGGGTGAACGGGTGAGATAAGAACAGTAAATAAGAAAATAAGGAAGCTACAAGAGGCTGCGAGACCTACACGTGGTAGTTCCTGTTAGTTTTCCTTTGAAGTCGGTTGGAAAGAGTTGATGCTTAGCTTACACTGTACTTGACTGCATTTTCCATTGACACGGAGTAATTATAATCACTGCCACCACCTTAGACGTCAAGGTAGGTGGTGGCTGTGGTAGTTACTTGGCATGCATAGTTTAGTGGTGGCGTGGTTAGTAAACTGGTGGTAAGTGGTGGTGGTGTGTGTTACTCTGGCATGATAGTAGTGGTGGCTGTGGTAGTAACTGGTGGTAATGGTGGTGGTGTTGTTACTCTGGCACGATACTAGTGGTAGTGGTGGTTGTGGTAGTAACTGGTGGTAATGGTGGTGGTTGTGGTGGTGTTGTTACTCCTGAGACTGTATGTACTGTCAGTTTGTCTACACGTTACTATTACTGCTAACACAAACACTCACACTGGGTATACATTATCATAAGTAGTAGTAGTAGTAGTAGTAGTAGTAGTAGTAATAGTGGTAAAAGTAGCATTATTTATTACTATTAACCCCTTCACGCCCAGATCTTTCCTTTGCTATATGAAATCGTCTGTTGTTAGCCATAAAATTACGAAAAGTCACTGAATATACCAAATTAACTAGTGGACAAGGATACTAAACAGGTCATAGCTATAAAATATTACTTATATTCACTAAAAATCGTCTAATGGTACCCAAATTACAATGGAAATTACGTTCTGGGCCTCAAGGGGTTAACACAAACACACACACTCGCTGCACAACTAAACACACACAGAGGTCTAATATATTCTCTCCTTCATTTCTCCTCTTTGTAATCTAACACATGATTCTCAGAAATGTCCTTATCACCTTTGTCATCACCTGTCCCTACATACACTGTCTTACATAACTATTACTAACACACAAACACTATCTATTACTATCACTAACACATAAATCTCTAAAACACACTCTATCTCAGTGCATTTTTTAAGCAAATCTTACTGAGAGACATTCTTTGGATATCCAGAAAGGTAAAGGCCTACCTGTTAAAATATAGTTTTTTGGATATATCAATTTAACCCTTTTGTATGTAGTGTATAAATAAAGATCATATGCAGTAATAAGAGTGCACTTCTGGATCTAAAGCTCCGTCCTCACTAGCGGGCAAAGCCCACCGGGCAGTGCCCGTCACGGGGAAAAGCCCGCGGGCACACTGAAACTGTTGTCCACACAGCAGAGCCTGCCTGGCCCAGTCAGAAGTGAGCAGCTGAGCAGCCAGGCAGTGTAGCCGTTCTCTGTTCAGGAAAACTGTGTGCGATACGACAACAATGCGAAGCAGGAAGGACAGTAAGAAGCTGGCACTGTGTACCACAAGCATTGCTATGGGTCTGAAAAAGAAAAAGGACAAAGTGGAGAAAAAGAAGTGGCTCCACTTCGCCACTCCAAAGCTCCACATGTAACCTCGTATGTCTGGCAGTGCCTGGCGCGGCAGGCACTGCCTGGTGAAATCGCTCACCTACTATCGCAGGCATTTTACTCGTTTGCCCGCGGGCACAAGCGGTGAGCCCGTCAACAGGCAAACTGCTCGCTTGTGCCCGCAGGCATTGCCCGCTAGTGTGGACGGAGCTTTACACACACAGATAAGATGAACCATTGTATCCAGGAAGGATTTTTATGAACAAATATCTTGTCGCCCAGTAGCTTAAAATTGTTCTTACTGGGCGACAGTTTGCCATCACTGGGAGACATTTTGGTCGCCCAGTTGTGATGTTAAAAAATGCACTGCCTCTATCTATTACTATTACTAACACACAAACACTCCATCTATTACTATTACTATTACTATTACTAACACACAAACACTCACACTCGCCATACGCAGAAGCAGAGTCCGGAGTATCGCGCTTCAACCACGGCGACGGGACATGGTTCATCGTCTCGTCATCCACCGAGGAGAGCGAATCGGACTCGTCGTCACTGTCTGATTCCGAGAGTTCCGAGGAGTCCTGTGCCCCCATGGCTGCGGCGGCCTTGATGGTGGTGATGAGGCGGCCGTCCACGCTGCTGGAGGTGATCATGTGGCGCTTCTTGACGGGTTTGTCGCCGTTTTGGTACATTCCGCCCACTTCCATGATGTCTACCTGTGGGGGCGCGGAAAGGTGGTGGCGCTGTGTGGTGTGTTGTGTTGGGTGTTTGTGTGAGGGTGTGTTGGGTGTTTTTGTGGTGTTGTGTGTGTGGGGGTGTTTGTGTGTGGTGTGTGAGGTGTGGGTGGTGTGGTGTGTGTGAGGGTGTGTGGTGTGTGTGGGGGTGTTTGTGTGGTGTGTGAGGTGTGGGTGGTGTGGTGTGTGAGGGTGTGTGGGTGTGGTGTGTGGGTGTGGTGTGTGTGTGTAGGTGTGTGTGGTGGTGTGCATTTATACCGTAGAAGCTCGATGTAGCGGAAAGATATTCCGTTTTTCAATGACAGGTACAGTATAGCAGAACACTTCCGCTAAATGTACCAATATTTTAGGCGGTTCCGCTAACGTCCGGAACGCATTTGTGCAGGTTTGGGGGCTGGGAGGAAGCACTGCAGACCCCTGTGTGTGGAGGTCAGCTGAAATTCTTACTGTATTTAATGTGTTAATTGACATGAGTTTGAAATATATGTGCAGGGGTGTATAGTATAGGTTATTGATATTATACTCTCGATTTAAAGTAAAACTCAATATAACTGAATCGTGCTTTGCTAAATTAGTCCAATAAATCAAGCTTCTACTGTATGTAAGTTAGTGGTGGTGGTGGTGGTGGTGGTGGTGGTGGTGGTGGTGGTGGTTGTTGTTACTCTGGCATGGTAGTAGTGGTAGTGGTGGTTGTAGTAGTAACTGGTGGTAATGGTCATAGGTGGGCGTTATCGCGATAATTTATCGCTATAACGATATCGGGTTATCGGTTATCCGATAAATTTTTCCCCCGCGATATTGATTCATAATATCACTGATACTTTTGGTTCCAAACTAGCGATAATCGATCATTTTATTTTTTGTTTCCAATTTAGCACAGTGGCGAGCCTTGCGTGCCTTGGAGGCAGAGTCTAGACTGTGACTCGAGACAGAGTCTAGACAGACAAGACTTGGAGTCTAGACTGTGGCTGTGCAAAAGACATTTTTAGTAGTTTAAACTTTTAAATGTAGTTATTTGACATAAAAACAGTACTTGTCATTAGTGAAGAGACAGGATAAACATTGAATGTAGAAGATAGTAGTGTGCCAAAGGTAAATGAAGGGTTTTCTAACAGTTTACTGATAGCATTTAAGATTTTTTATTTAAAATATCAATATCGTTATCGCTAGTAACGGAATTTTGGATTTATCGATTTATCGGTTATCGCCTTATCGGGCGATAAATTTATCGCCAGTTATCGATTATCGGTTATCGCCGATAAGGTTATCGTTATCGATTTATCGGTTATCGTGATAATTTTTTTCTTTATCGCGCCCACCTATGGTAATGGTGGTGGTTGTGGTGGTGGCGTTGTTACTCTGGCATGATAGTAGTGGTAGTGGTGGCTGTAGTAGTAACTGGTGGTAATGGTGGTGGCTGTGGTAGTAACTGGTGGTAAAAGTAGGGGTGGTTGTGGTTGTGGTGTTACTATGGCATGGTAGTAGTGGTAGTGGTGGCTGTGGTAGTAACTGGTGGTAATGGTGGTGGTGGTGGTAACACACACTTCACCACACTTACCATTCAAGACTCCAACAATAAACATAAGAACATAAGGAAGCTACAAGAGGACGCGAGATCTACACGAGGTAGCTCCTGTTGTGACTATATTCAAACAGGGAGGAAGGAAGGAGGAGGAGGAGGAGGAAGAGTATAAACGACTTCACACACACACACAAGAATATTTCCTTATAGTTCCTCAGTCCAAGCTTAGTCTATTATCCCTCGAATCTATACTCTTTTTTTTAACTCTTTTTTTTTTTTTTTTTTTTTCATTTAGTCTAGTTTTAGGATCTAGTTCAGTAGTGTTTTCTAGTCAAGCCAGGAATTCAAGCCAGGTTCCTAAATCTAAGCTTATTTTTTTCCCTGGACTCCAGATATTATACTTTGACATAGATTTATTTTTATTTTTCTTTCATTTAGTGTCTCTATATTTGTAGTTTCAGTATTAGTTGTGGTCCAGGTTTTGATTTATTTTCTACTTTCCAATCAGGCCAGAGTTATTATCATTATTTTTTTTTTTTTCATGTGATGAGGTTATTTCAAAAGCGAGCTAGAGTCCTGCCGAATTTTTTTTTTTTTTTTTTTTTTTTTTTTTTGATGGAGCCTATAGCGTCTGTAGGCTTCTTTTTTTTTTTTTCAGTGGGGTTCTAAGCATTCCTTCCCATAGTCTGTTATATCTTACTCCTGTAGGCCTCCTCTAGTTCTTTTTGGCCTCTCTTTTTTGCTCTTTTCTCCACCACCAGACTTTTTTGTTGTTTTTTCCTACAGACTTTTTGGTGACACTATTATTATTATTATGTCCTTTTCTTATCTTAAGTGGGGTCCTAAGCACTCCATACTCTGTTATATCTTACTGATGTAGGCCTCTTGTAGTGGTTAGTGGCATCTCTTTTAGCTTTTTTATCCTCAACAGACATTTTTGTGACACTCAGTAGTATTCCCCATTCTTTTTGTCTTTTTTTGATCCTCCAGACATTTTTGTGACACTCGGTAGTATTCCCCCCTCCCCTGACCCTTGAACACCCATCACCCATGACTCCCCCGCTGTGGTGGGTGTGACGGGGGCTGTGGTGGGTGAGCAGGCCAGCACAGCCCCCGTCCCCCAGCCACAGTGACACACCTCTGACTGGCCTTCACCATCTCAATCTGACAGCAACATGAACCCACCCGATTGACCTCCCAGTGTTGTCTTGTTGTGACCTTGAAGTGTTGATCCAGGGGTGTGGCTTAGCATTACTGTGTGTGTGTGTGTGTGTGTGTGTGTGTGTGTGTGTGTGTGTGTGTGTGTGTGTGTGTGTGTGTGTGTGTGTGTGCAGGCAACAGGTCACTGCAGTCATGGGTGTCTGTCTGTCTCCCCTTGATAATATTCTGTCTGTCTGTGTCTTATGTCTGTCTCCCTTTATTCTCCCATTGATAATTGAAGGTGTGATGTGTGTGTGAGGTGCCAGGTCAGGTCAGGTCAGGGTCAATGTTGCTGCCACGGTTGGGTATAAAGTGTACCACCAGGGTCCAGTACCTGGGCGCCAACACACTGTGCAAGCCTTGTCATTATGCATTGTAGTTTGGGTCATAAACATGCAAAAAAATTCATTCCTCAATCACAGGCCTTTTGTGTCTGCAGTGAAGCTTTAGGATGGTGATTAAGCACCAAGATGGCAAGTGTGGATCTGAATCAAGATTAATTTGCTTTTGAGGATTATTGGCTCAAAATAATGCTTGTTTATAACCGCTATCAAAATTATCCCAAAAAGTATCGTCCGCGTCAACGGGTGTTCGGCCCCCGGCCTGGACCTTGCCTTCAAGGCCTGGACCTTGAGGCTAGTGAAAATTTTGAGAAAACCTTTGTGGCTACTTGAAAGTGAGGCAAATCAAAAAAACTTGAGCGGCAAAAACCCATGTTTAGCTACATGCACAGGATACAATTTCAGCATTTGCAGTAATGTGTTGAAGCAGATACATAATGACAGTGTGCGGCCCTCCAGGTGAGGGCCGGAGGACAGGTGCTACAGTCTATACACAACACGACATGACGACGGGGAGGCCGGGGGGCCGCTCCAAGGCCGCCCCAACACTCTCGAGGCCGTCCCCAACAGCGTATAAGAATAGTTGGAATGTGTCACTATCTACAACTTCAGGAACTTGCATTATGTACACTGAGGGTTCACAGAGTGGTGCTCAGTTTTCTGGCGGCCTGACACTGCCCGGCCACTGTTGCCTTGCCTGGTGAAACACTGTCTTGCTAACCCACACTCTAACACTACTGGTTGACCTATTATTGCTACCGCTGGGGGCAGGACCTCCCGCCTTCCTCAGCCCCACTAACACTCTCTCTCTCTCTCTCTCTCTCTCTTTACTAACCTGCAACAGTGACTCTGAAGGAATTGATTGCCAGCTAACAGTACACCTCTAACATGTACTTCTCTTCATCTCTAGGTCTCTCTCTCTCTCTCTCTCTCTCTCTCTCTGTGAGCCTTGATGTAAGTCTAGCCAAACACAGTCCAGCGGTCCCGGGGTGAGTGTTCCAGCTGCCACCCGCCACCACCTGACAGCTGGTTGACGCTTGGGTTGACCAGCTGCGGGTCATAAGGTGGTGATGCCTCAGCAGTGGTCGGTGTCGGTGGCATTGCACGACAGCCTTAGGGGTGGTGATGTGGTGGTGGTGACGTGGTGGTGGTGGTGGTGGTGGTGGTGGCAGCTGAAACCATCACTTGACACAGGAGTACAGGAGTGAGGAGGGAGGGACGGGGGGGTGGGGAGGAGGGGTAATGGTTGGGGAATAGGAGGGGTAAGGGATGGGTAAGGGATGGAGGGAAGGGATGGAGTGGATGGAGGGAGTGGAGGAGTGGAGTTTAGTGTGGTAGCAAGCTTACTGAGTTGTCCATCTTGTCATACTCCTCCTCCTGCATGGCATCGGAGGTGGATGTGGTGGAGGTGGTGGGGTGGATGGTGACGCTGGGCTTGGTGGGTGTGGAGGTGATGACAGCCTCGGGGGTGACGGAGGTGATGCTTACAGAGGAGGACAGGGAGAGGGGCAGGGAGGGGAGGGAGGAGGTGGGGGTGTGTTGGCGCGGTGGGGGGGAGGCAGTAACTGAGGCTGGTGTGGAGGGAGGGGAGGCTGGTTGTGGTGGGGGGATGGTGGAGGCTGTAGTGGTAGGTGTTGGGGTGGAGGAAGGGGGTGGGGATGGAGGGGTGTTGATAGAAGAGGGTGTGGTGGTGGTTGTGGTGGTGGAGGAGGAGACAGTTGTGGTGGTGGTGGGTGTTGTGGTGGTGGGTTCAGAGGGAGGGAGAGGGGAAGGAGGGGGAGAGGAGGAGGAGGTAACCACAGTGGAGATGGAGAGAGAGGGGACAGGAGGGGTGGGATGGGGGTTGGGGGTGCGGGGGAGCCAACGGAGGAGGGGTAGGATGAGGAGGCTGAGGAGATGGCTAGAGGGAGGCCTGTGAGGAGGGTAGGGGGGAGGGACTGGGAGGCCGGGGAAGGGGAGGAGGACGAGTTAAATATCGGAGACGTGTTGATGGTGAGGCTGTCCCCCTGGCGGTTGAGTTGGAGAGGAGGGGAGGTTGAGGCGGAGGTGGCGACAATGGAGGTGTTGGAAGGCAGAGGGAGGCTGGATGGCTTGATGCCCGCGGCTCTGCACTGCTCCAGGAGGGACGCCACCGTGTTCTTCTTGGGCTTGGAGATGCCGCGTCCTAAGTGGCGGGATCGGTCCTGGGCGTCCTCCATCTGCAACTCCAACTGTATATATCAGTGTGTGCCCTTTGTACGGACTGGTGGGTGGGTGTTTGTTTACCTACCTGTATTTACCTAGTTGTGTTTACCTAGCTGTATTTACCTAGTTGTGTTTACCTAGCTGTATTTACCAGGGCCTGAGCTACACTGGTATGGTCCCTGGCACGGACTGGTGGGTGGGTGTTTGTTTACCTAGCTGTATTTACTTAGTTGTGTTTACCTAGCTGTATTTACCTAGTTGTGTTTACCTAGCTGTATTTACCTAGTTGTGTTTACCTAGCTGTATTTACCAGGGCCTGAGCTACACTGGTATGGTCCCTGGCACGGACTGGTGGGTGGGTGTTTGTTTACCTAGCTGTATTTACTTATGTTATGTGTTTACCTAGTTTGGTATTTACCTAGTTGTGTTTACCTAGCTGTATTTACCTAGTTGTGGTTTTACCTTAGCTGTATTTACCAGGGCCTGAGCTACACTGGTATGGTCCCTGGCACGGACTGGTGGGTGGGTGTTTGTTTACCTAGCTGTATTTACTTAGTTGTGTTTACCTAGCTGTATTTACCTAGTTGTGTTTACCTAGCTGTATTACCTAGTTGTGTTACTAGCTGTATTACCGGGCCTGAGCTACACTGGTATGGTCCCTGGCACGGACTGGTGGGTGGGTGTTTGTTTACCTAGCTGTATTTACTTAGTTGTGTTTACCTAGCTGTATTTACCTAGTTGTGTTTACCTAGCTGTATTTACCTAGTTGTGTTTACCTAGCTGTATTTACCAGGGCCTGAGCTACACTGGTATGGTCCCTGGCACGGACTGGTGGGTGGGTGTTTGTTTACCTAGCTGTATTTACTTAGTTGTGTTTACCTAGCTGTATTTACCTAGTTGTGTTTACCTAGCTGTATTTACCTAGTTGTGTTTACCTAGCTGTATTTACCAGGGCCTGAGCTACACTGGTATGGTCCCTGGCACGGACTGGTGGGTGGGTGTTTGTTTTTTACCTAGTGTTTTACTAGTTGTGTTTACCTAGCTGTATTTACCTAGTTGTGTTTACCTAGCTGTATTTACCTAGTTGTGTTTACCTAGCTGTATTTACCAGGGCCTGGCTACACTGGTATGGTCCTGGCAGGACTGTGTGTGTGGCTGTTGTTTACCTAGCTGTATTTACTTAGTTGTGTTTACCTAGCTGTATTTACCTAGTTGTGTTTACCTAGCTGTATTTACCTAGTTGTGTTTACCTAGCTGTATTTACCAGGGTCCTGAGTACACTAGTGTATGGTCACCTGGCACGGATGTGTGTACTGGGTCGTTTGTTTACCTAGCTGTATTTACTAGTTGTGTTTACCTAGCTGTATTTACCTAGTTGTGTTTACCTAGTGTTTATTTACCTAGTTGTGTTTACCTAGCTGTATTTACCTAGGTCCAGCTGATTACCATGGTATGTCCTAGTTGGTTACGTGTTTACTAGTGGTTTACCTAGTTGTGTTTACTACGTATTCTGTGGTTTACCTAGCTGTATTTACCTAGTTGTGTTTACCTAGCTTGTATTTACCTAGTTGTGTTTACCTAGTTGTGTTTACCTAGTTGTGTTTACCTAGTGTATTACCTAGTTGTTTTACCTAGTTGTTTTATTGTTTACCTAGCTGTATTTACCTAGTTGTGTTTACCTAGCTGTATTTACCTAGTTGTGTTTACCT
>JACEEZ010017038.1:105000-107500 GCA_016584305.1 Chionoecetes opilio
ACTGACTCAGGTCATGACACACACGCTGAGTACAAGTGTATCTTTTGTACAAGAACGTGAGTCTTTGGGGCCACAATTATAAAACAAGTAGGGCTGAGGGCAACTTGAGGCTGAGGGCTGAGGGCTGAAGGCTGAGGGTTCTGTCTTGGGTTCCACCTTGCACGTGCAGAAGAAAACTTGTTGGAGTGAAGGCCGTGTCACAAGGATACTTTTTCCGGCATCTTTTGGTATTTTGCGACCATTTGATGCCCGTAGTGGTGGGAAAAAATGTGTGTTTCGTCACACGGCGTTTTGGCTCCGAGCATCTTGTACTGGCATCTTCCGGGACCCACGACCAAAACAAACACTGTGGCAGCCAGATGAAGTCTTCTTACACAATCCACAGTGTTTGTTTTGGTCGTGGGTCCCGGAAGATGCTCGTAGCCGGAACGCCGTGTGACGAAACGCACATTTTTTGCCACCACTACGGGCATCAAATGGCGAAAAATACCAAAAGATGCCGGAAAATATCGCATGGACACGACCTTAAGAGCAATACAAGAAGAAGACTTGTTGGAGTCAGAGCAATAAAAAGGTCTCAATACATGTGCAGTAAAAGTGAATCATGATAATAAGTTAGAGAGCTCCACACCTAGGCAGTAGTCAAGTGATTCATGGTACAATACAAGTCCATTAATGCAGTGCCCTAGAGAGGACAGCAGGAGAATAAAAACTCTGCAAAGACAACTACTGGAGGACTGGAGGATGCTGGAAGGCTACCATCACAAGAGATTAAAAGTCACATTAGTGGATCAGAAAACTGTTACCAAGCAAGAGTGGAGGAGTGGAGTGCTGTGCCTGTGTGTGTGTGTGTGTGTGTGTGTGTGTGTGTGTGTGTGTGTGTGTGTGTGTGTTGTGTGTTTGTGTGTGTGTGTGGACTGTGCCCCCAATAAAAAAAATTTAAACGAGGTGAAAATTCCTGCCCCCTTGCTGCTTACTGACTGATATTTGATGCCAGGAGAAGGGAATACTACACTTCTTCTAATGTCAGCTGTATTTTATCATAGTTAACCATAGTATCAGATAAACACAGGCATCATTTTAACCATGAGACCTTAAAGTAATCGTCCAGACCCATTTTTTCTTTGCATAATTATGTTCAATGTTCATTCAAAATACCTAATCTACAAAATATTATTCATTTCCACGCCTTATTTCCCTAAAAACATGACTTTTGTAAAAAGCGCGGGGAAAACAACAGCCACATTCCAGCCGTGGCGCGAAACTTGCTGGCGACGTCACACGAGTGAGCCTCCCAGCCCGGCCCAACACAGACACACGGAGACTCTGAGAAAAATGTAGTACTTGGGGCAGTTTTGGGTGTTTCTGGTATATTTTTTGTGCAACACGGCACATACTTGCATCCTGCATGAGCACGGCAAGAAAGCCGTGCCTTCCCGAGAGCTTAGCACCCATTCACAACCCACACGGCGACGATATATGTGTGCAGACCTTTGGAGCGACGGGGAGCGGCTGGTAGTAGCCAGGGTACTGCAGCCCTCTCATCTCGGTGGCCTTGCTACTACCCGCCGCTCCCCGCCGCTTGCCGCCGCTGCACACATCTGCACACATATATCGTCACCCCACAGTTTGCAAATGGGTGCTAAGCTCTCGGTAAAGGCACAGCCCCCACGCTGCACCCACACAGGATGCAAGTACATGCCACATCGCACAAAAAATATATCAGAAACACCCAAAATTCCCCAAGTACTACATTTTTCTCAGTCTCCGCACATCTGTATCAGGCGGTGCTGGGAGGCTCCCTGTTGTGACGTTGCCGACCCATGGTGCGTCGTCTGCTGATAAACAGTTGTGTTTTGAGAGCTCTGGGAATTTACAGGTTTTGAATGGGGATCATTTAAAAACGGGTGACTGGATGCAAAAAGTGACAACCTATTGTTGATATACTCGAGCATGGCTATATTGTGACTGCATTAAAGCAGGAATGATGAAATGGTCTGGACGATTACTTTAAGATAGAATGGAATTTTCACCTCGTTAAAAAAAATGCCTATAGCTTACGAGAGAGAGCACTAAATGACCCTTACTATACACATGATATTTCAGGGACATCTGAGTAGGCCTATGGACACTAGGCTCAAAATGATGTACTGTTTTGACATATTAACCCCTTCACGCCAGATCTTTCCTTTGCTATAAAAAAGTATGTTGTCGAGCCATAAAATAACGAAAAGTCACTTGAATATACCAAATGAGTTAGTGGACAGGGATACTAAACAGGTCATAGCTATAAAATATTGCTTATAGTCACTAAAATAGTCTAATGGTACCCAAATTACAATGGCAATTACGTTCTGGGCCTCAAGGGGTTAGCACTGCCTCAGACACTATTTATTTTTCTGTGGGTGTCATTATTAAAATAGTCGTACTTTGACTGATTGACTGACTAAAGAAACAGTCAAATCCTTACCTGAATTTATTATTAACTGAATGAGAAACA
>JACEEZ010017038.1:110000-120000 GCA_016584305.1 Chionoecetes opilio
AGTAAACAAATTTCTTTTATTTTGCATCTGTGCCTATAGCGCCTGTAGGCAGTGACTTCTAAGACTCAGATATTAGGCCCTGGAGGCACACTCGAGGGCTGTGATGGTTGGCCCTCGCCCGTGGTGGCGCAGGCAGTATTGTTATAGTGACGCCTGTAATTAGAGGCTCATGCCGCCCCCCTGTGTCCTCCCATGCACTCACAATCCAAGGCAGAGTTAATGGACAGCATGTGGGTGTTCTTAGGCCACTTGACGGTGCAGAAAGATTTTAAGTGGATTTGGGTCTCACTCGGGATCGAACCCGGGACACCGAGAACACCACTCTGAGACGCTAACCACTCTGCCACCGCCTCCCCAAACAAAGACATACCTGACCTGACCTGACCCCCCACTCACCAGACATACAGCCATGACCTCCACCAGACATACACCCCTGACCTGACCCCCCACTCACAAGACATACAGCCATGACCTCCACCAGACATACAGCCATGACCTGACCCCCCACTCACAAGACATACAGCCATGACCAGACCTCACTCACCCACCAGACACACCTGACCTGACCTGACTCACCGTGCTGTGCCTGCAGGATCTCCAGGTTCATGAGGTGCTCAGGATGGATGCCCCCGTAGGCACCCATGCCCCCACGGCCCCCCGCCGCCGCCCCCGAGTCCCCCCTGCAGACGGGCCAGGAGCTCCATCTGCTGCAGCCCCGCCAGGTTCCACCACGCTGAGGGAAGGGTCACAGAGGTCACACAGGGGTCACATGAGAACAGAATGAAAGAATTAACCCTTCACGCCCAGATCTTTCCTTGGCTATAAAAAAGTGTCTGTTGTCGAGCCATAAAATTACGAAAAGTCACTGAATATACCAAATGAGTTAGTGGACAAGGATACTAAACAGGTCATAGCTATTACACATTGCTTATATCCACTAAGAATTGTCTAATGGTACGCAAATTACAATGGAAATTACGTTCTGGGCCTCAAGGGGTTTTCAGAGAGAGAGAGAGGAGAGAGGAGAGAGAGAGAGAGAAGAGAGAGAGAGAGAAGACCGAGAGAGAGATGAGAGAGAGAGAGTGAGAGGATGAGAGAGGAGAGAGAGAGAGAGAGAGAGAGAAAGAGAGGAAAGAGAAGAGAAAGAGAGAGAAAAGAGAAAGAGAGAGAAGAGAGAGAGGAGAGAGAGTGGGGAGAGGAGAGAGAGAGAGAGAGAGAGAGAGAGAGAGAGAGAGAGAGAGAGAGAGAGAGAGAGAGAGAGAGAGAGAGAGAGAGAGAGAGAGAGAGAGAGAGAGAGAGAGAGAGAGAGAGAGAGAGAGAGAGAGAGAGAGAGAGAGAGAGAGAGAGAGAGAGAGAGGAGAGAGAGAGAGAGAGAGAGAGAGGAGAGAGAGAGAGAGAGAGAGAGAGAGAGAGAGAGAGAGAGAGAGAGAGAGAGACAACACTAGTATGGTCATATGCATTAATATATTCCAGGATGTGATGACCGCTATAGGCTATACCAAAGATGAACACTTTCCCAAACAGCAACTTCCACAAATGCAAAAGTGTGAGGCCTGCACCAAGAGTCACGGCGAAGGTGCAGCGACGAACGACCAACAACGGAGGAAGGGTACCATAAAAGGGATATTTTTAGGATCGAAGAGCAGCGGCGAGGGTGGGCACGAAGACCCGGGGGAACCTGTGTCTTCGTGCCCACCTTCGTCCCTCGTCGCTGCTCTTCGCTCCGAAAAATATCCTTTTATGGTACCCTTCCTCGGTTGTTGGTCGTTCGTGGCTGCACCTTCACCGTGACTCTTGGTGCGGGCCATATCAGGCGCCTAGAATTGAAACGGCACAAGCGCCACTTTTAAAAAAACTGAGAAAAAAGTGCTTAAAGTTTAATCTGATATCTTCATTTGTTGGTGATTTACTTTGAAAACACTTTAGGTGCATTTTTTTCATTGATAAAAAGTGGCGCTTGTGCCGTTTCATATCTTGATTTTCTTAGATTAAACTTTACGCGCGTTCTTCTCAGTTTTTTATAAGTGGCGCTTGTGACGTTTCATATCTAGATTTTCTTAGATTAAACTTTAAGCGCGTTTTTCTCAGTGTTTTATAAGTGGCGCTTGTGACGTTTCATATCTAGATTTTCTTAGATTAAACTTTAAGCGCGTTTTTCTCAGTTTTTTTTAAAGTGGCGCTTGTGCCGTTTCAATTCTAGGCGCCTGATATATTTTACCGTGACTCCCGTAGACTCACCTCCTAGTGCTCGGTCCTGGTAAGCAGCTTGGAAATGTAAAGAAAAAGGGAGTTAGTTGTGTTACCATTATGACCATTGTTGTTATAGCTAGTGTTATGACCACCCTTGACCCGTCCCCTACCTGCTGCCGGCCCCAGTCCCGCCAGCACGGCCTGTGCCTGCTGTGCCTGCTGTGCGGCCGCCAGACTGGCCAGGCCCGCCGCTGAGCTGGTGGGGGGGAAGCCGTGCTGCAGCCCCCCCCAGCCCTGCATTCCCTGGGCGGCCGGGTTGAAGGCTCCGAGGCTGCTGCTGCCGAACATGTTGGCTGTGGGAGAATGAAGAAAGTGAATCGTCTAATACTACATGACAGGACTGTACTTATAAACACGGGGATAATCTTGTACAATTGTAAATGTTGGCTGTAGGAGGAGGAAGAAAGTGAATCATCTAATACTACACGGCAATACTGTAATTCTAAAAAAAAGGGGGATTTTTGAACAAGGTTTTTTTTTGTGTGCTAAATTTGCAATATTTTTTTAAGAATAACTTTGCTTGAAAATGAGTTGCTAGCAGTTATCGGGCATGCTGAACACGAATCTGGAGTCAGTTTTCAGTTACAATGATTATAAGTCCCTATTTCAGCCAATTCACAATGACATGATACTTCCAGATATTCCTTAAAAACCACAAATTAGACAAAACTTACTACAAGACATAAAAACCCATCCCAATACCCTCCCCTTGCTGCCCTGTCGTGCCCATGCCCTCAGTACCCACCGTAGAGCGCCGCGGTGGCTGAAACCCCATCCCAATACCCAAGACAAAACCCCATCCCAATACCCAAGACATAAAACCCCATCCCAATACCCAAGACATAAAACCCCATCCCAATACCCAAGACATAAAACCCCATCCCAATCCATACCCAAACCCTATCTGAATACCCATCCCAATACCCAAGACATAAAACCCCATCCCAATACCCGCCCCGTTCCCCCCCCTTGCCCCGCTGTAGCCCTGCCCCAGTACCCACCGTAGAGCGCCGCCGTGGCCGGGTCCATGCCGGGGGGCAGCCCTGCGTGAGACTTGTCCCCGCGGTCCCCTTCACGACTCTTGTCCATTCTGCGGAGGGAAGAGGTGGGGTTAAGAGAGGCTAGGAGGTTAGGAGAGGCTAGGAGGTTAGGGGGTTAGAAGGGGTTAGGAGGAGAAAGAGGAGGAGTTACGTGTTGCTGAGGGGAGGTTAGGAAGGGGGGGAGAAAGAGAGAGAGAGAGAGAGAGAGAGAGAGAGGAGAGAGAGAGAGAGAGAGAGAGAGAGAGAGAGAGAGAGAGAGAGAGAGAGAATGTCCCACACATCTGTTAATTTAATATGAGTGGTTAGACCTTAAATGTAAACAAAATTAAACAAGCAAGATAATTAATCACTGAGAGAGAGAGAGAGAGAGAGAGAGAGAGAGAGAGAGAGAGAGAGAGAGAGAGAGAGAGAGAGAGAGAGAGAGAGAGAGAGAGAGAGAGAGAGAAAGAGAAAGAAAGAAAGAGAGAGAGAGAGAGAGAGAGAGAGAGTGCAACAAGTCTTCATACATACATACACACACAAACAAACAATGCAATATAAAAACAACTCCTGATACAAACTAAAAAAAAAAAAAAAATAGATCCTAATAAAGATAGCAGTCTGATTCACCTTTGCCCCCATATCACCTTCTGACATTTCCTGAATATACTGCTAATACAATACTGCCTTGCAACCCTTCCTTCGCTTCCCATAAAGACAGAGAGACACTCAACTGGCATTCTTTTGACTCTATATTTACTGCGACCTTTGCATACGTAAACCAATACGGAAAGTAAATCGGAATACGTACGAGGTTTTTACGCCATTAACCCACCCCTTGAGACCCAGAGCGTAATTTCCAATTGTAATTTGGGTACCATTAGACGATTTTGAGTGACTATAAGCAATGTTTTATAGCTATGACCTGTTTAGTATCCTTGTCCACTAGCTAATTTGGTATATTTAGTCCCTTTTCGTAATTTTATGGCTCGAAAAGTCTGGTTCTAGCTTTTATTTCTCCACATCTCTTTTTATTTAACCCCTTCACGCCCAGATCTTTCCTTTGCTGTATAAAATAGTCTGTTGTTAGCCATAAAATTACAAAAAAGTTACTTAATAGCTATACCAAATTAGCTAGTGGACAAGAGTATTAAACAGGTCATAGCTATAAAACATTGCTTACTTTTATTGAAATGGTCTAATGGTAGCCAAAATACAAAGGAAATTACGTTCTGGGCCTCAAGGGTTAAACATCTAGCATGATTTATAAGGGGTTACAATGGGCTGAGAGGTTGAGGAATTAAGTCTCTCTCTCTCTCTCTCTCTCTCTCACACACACTCTCTCTATCCATCAACCTGTCTATCGATCAATCTACGTATCTATCTATCTATCATCAATCTGTCTATCTATCTATCCATCTAACTATCTATATATCTATCTACCTATCTATCTATCATCAATCTGTCTATCTATCTATCCATCTAACTACCTATATATCTATCTACCTATCTATCTGTCTATCTATCTATCTATCCATCTAACTACCTATATATCTATCTACCTATCTATCTATCATCAATCTATCTATCTATCTATCCATCTAACTACCTATATATCTATCTACCTATCTATCTGTCCATCTATCTATCCATCTAACTACCTATATATCTATCTACCTATCTATCTATCATCAATATGTCTATCTATCTATCCATCTAACTACCTGTATATCTATCTACCTATCTATCTGTCTATCTATCAATCTACTCTTACTAAATAAAGTCAATCAGTCAGTCACACTCTCTCTCTCTCTCTCTCTCTCTCTCTCTCTCTCTCTCTCTCTCTCTCTCTCTCTCTCTCTCTCAACCATGTAGCACTTTCCATTCATGATCTAGAAATGCAGTGGGTTGACACGGTGGCAACAAATCTCTTAACAGACACAGCGGCCAAGTGTCTGATATTCCAGGCAGGTTTGGGAGACTGATTGGACCGCGGAGTGAGAGAAAGTTTGCCGGATGTTCTTTTACGGCATCAGTTTCTCCATTAACCCCTTCGCACCCAGATATTTTCTTCGCTATAAAAAAATGTATGTTGTCGAGCCATGAAATTTCGAAAAAGTGACTGAATAAACCATTTTAGTTAGTGGACAAGGATACTAAACGGGTCATAGCTATAAAACATTGCTTATAGTCACTACAAATCGTCTAATGGTACCCAAATTACAATAGAAATTACGTTCTGGGTCTCAAGGGGTTAAGCTTTGGAGATTTTAACCTAACCTGGACATTGGCATCTAACCTAACCTAACTGTTCAGGCTATTGCTGGCATTTCATCCCTGAATGCAGACAAACGGGTAAAACCTGATCCTGATTAAATGTATATATTGGGTCCTGTAATATCAAGAATTGGAACATAGTCATCCAACTTAACCTCACGTTTTAACCTCCTAACTAAAGCCAAATCTGCATTAAAAAAAGTGTCCGCGGCAAGGGAAGAACAGAGGCGATGCAGGTCACAAGAGGAAGAAGAGTGAGGCGGACGTAAACACTTGTCTCTCGCCTCCCTATAAACAACATGTCATTATCTCCAAAAGTAATGATTTGCGACGGAAGTTCATAAGAGAAAGTTTCCTAGAATCCAATAAGGTGAACAGAAACTACACTCCCAATTGTGTAGGGAATTTCGGTCCCAGTGTAAAATAATACCAAGGTCGGCAGCGAGCGCGAAGTTCTCGTCCATTATAACCAACTCTCTCTCTCTCTTGCCGTACCTCCCCAACCCGTACCTTTACCTTGTTCTCTCTCTCTCTCTCTTCCCGTACCTCCCCAACCCGTACCTTTACCTTGTTCTCTCTCTCTCCTCTCTTGCCGTACCTCCCCAACCCGTACCTTACCTTGTTTTCTGTTTTGGTGATCGACGTTTGGGTAAAATTCTAGAGTCCTTTCCCGCCCTTATTAGTGGGGTTTTTTCCTCCAGACCTTCACAGATCCCTTCAGATACCTCTAACACGTAATTATAAAGTGGGGGAGAGAAGAAATACTAACCTAACCTAACCTAACCTCAATATAACCTAACCTAACCTCAATATAACCTAACCTAACCTTACCAATAACCTCCTAGCGAGATCTAAGGGCGAGAAAGAACTACAATTTTACCAGGTTAGGTTAGGTTATATTGAGGTTAGGTTAGTCATTTTTTTTTTTTTTAAATCTCTCCCCCACTTTATAATTACGTGTTAGAGGTATCTGAAGGGATCTGTGAAGGTCTGGAGGAAAAAACCCCACTAATAAGGGCGGGAAAGGACTCTAGCATTTTACCTCAGTAGTGATGCTATAATTCGTAATATATGGCGGCTGGCGACATTAGTGCAGGTGGCGACTAAAGTGTTACCTACCACACGACCACACACCACACTACCACAGTCCCATGGTACCCTAGGAGCCACCATAGCAACAGCAGCAGCAGTAATGGGCGAAAGAGAACATTTTCAAGATTCACAAAACGGCACTTTCACCCCAAGCCGCGGGTCACAAACAGACAAGCGGCGACACTTTCCCTATTTACAGCATATCCCCACCTCCCACATACCCCTACATAGCTCCAACATAGCCTCATGCACCCTTACCTTACGCTATGAGGTGATTTAAGGCCGCATGGTGACGAGGGAGGTGGAAATAGTGAGGTAGGATGCGAGCCACGACATCACGGCTGTTAGTAAACAAACCTCGCCCTACTAAAGCCTCCCAACCTCTGCCGCTCTAACTTTAAATACTAAATACTGCATTACTTTACACTTTACCACCCATACAGTGTAATAAAGTAATAGTATACTGTATTTAAGTGTTCTGTAGTGTGTGTTGTAGCCATAGGAATATATTATAAGTATAGAGAAGCATTAGATTACTATTAAGGCCTCCCTCCCTCCACCGCTCTCACTTTAAATACTAAATACTGCATTACTTTACACTTTACCACCCATACAGTGTAATAAAATGATAGTGTACTGTATTTAAGTGTTCTGTATTGCTATGTAGGTGTCCTGTAGCCATAGGAATAGTCTATAAGTGTAAGGGAGTATTAGTACACGAGTTAAGTGATGTAGCTCCACATCCACCGCTCTCACTTTAAGAATAAAGACGGGGCATACTTTACCCTATCCCACCCATACAGTGTAATAAAATGATAAATTACTGTATTTAAATGTTCTGTATTGTAATGTAGGTATCCTGTAGCCAAAGAAGTAGAATATAAAGTGTAGGAGAGCATTAGATTACTGTTAAGACCTCCCAATCTCCACCGCCCTCACTTAAAATGGAATACGTGCTTACTACACTTCCCCGCATACAGGTAATAAATTGATAGTTGTACGTGTATTTTACAGGTGGCTGTATTGTTATGTAGGTGTTCTTTAGCCATAGGAATAGACTATAAGTGTAAGGGAGTATTAGTAAATCAGTTTTATGCGTTTTTGTATCGTTGTTTGAGCGGTGAGCGAGGTCTTGAGCGCGACAAAGGCAGGAGGGGAGGTAAAGATGGGGGCATACGCGTGGCCTCGGTGCTCATCTCCGTCGCATTAGCCAGGGGAGGTAAAGATGGGGGCATACGCGTGGCCTCGGTGCTCATCTCCGTCGCATTAGCCAGGGGAGGTAAAGATGGGGGCATACGCGTGGCCTCGGTGCTCAATCTCCGTCGCATCGCCAGGGGAGGGTAAAGATGGGGCATACGCGTGGCCTCGGTGCTCATCATCCAGTCGATTAGCCAGGGTGAGGTAAAGATGGGGGCATACGCGTGGCCTCGGTGCTCTCTCCGTCGCATTAGCGGGCAGGGGAGGTAAAGATGGGGGCATACACGTGGCTCGTGCTCATCTCGCGCATTAGCCAGGGAGAGAGGGAAGGGAGGTAAAGATGGGGGCATACACGTGGCCTCGGTGCTCATCTCCGTCGCATTAGCCAGAGGAGGAGGGAGGGGAGGTAAAGATGGGGGCATACACGTGGCCTCGGTGCTCATCTCCGTCGCATTAGCCAGGGAGGGTAAGATGGGGGCATACACGTGGCCTCGGTGCTCATCTCCGTCGCATTAGCCAGGGGAGAGAGGAGGGGGGAGGTAAAGATGGGGGCATACGCGTGGCCTCGGGTTTGCTCATCTCCGTCGCATTAGCCAGGAGGATGGAGGGAGGGGGAGGTAAAGATGGGGCATACGCGTGGCCTCGGTGCTTCATCTCCGTCGCATTACCAGGAGGGAAGGGAAGGGGAGGTAAAGATGGGGGCATACGCGTAGGCCTCAGGTGCTATCTCCGTCGCATTCCCAGGAGCAGGGAAGGGGAGGTAAAGATGGGGGCATACGCGTGGCCTCGGTGCTATCTCCGTCGCATTAGCCAGGGGAGGAGGGAAGGGAGGTAAAGATGGGGGCATACGCGTGGCCTCGGTGCTATCTCCGTCGCATTAGCAGGGGAGGTAAAGATGGGGCATACACTGGCCCGTGCTCATCTCCGTCGCATAGCCAGGAGAGGAGGGAAGGGGAGTAAAGATGGGGCATACGCGTGGCCTCGTGCTATCTCCGTCGCATTAGCCAGGAGAGGAGGGAAGGGAGGTAAAGATGGGGCATACGCGTGGCTCGGGTGCTTATCTCCGTCGCATTAGCCAGGGGAGTAAAGATGGGGCATACACTGCCTCGGTGCTTCATCTCCGTCGCATTAGCCAGGAGGAGGAGGGGGGCGGTAAAGATGGGGGCATACGCGTGGCCTCGGTGCTCATCTCCGTCGCATTAGCCAGGGAGGTAAAGATGGGGGCATACGCGTGGCCTCGGTGCTCATCTCCGTCGCATTAGCCAGGGAGGTAAGATGGGGGCATACACGTGGCCTCGGTGCTTATCTCCGTCGCATTAGCCAGGGGAGGTAAAGATGGGGCATACGCGTGGCCTCGGTGCTCATCTCCGTCGCATTAGCCAGGGGAGGTAAAGATGGGGCATACACGTGGCCTCGGTGCTCATCTCCGTCGCATTAGCCAGGGAGGAGGGAAGGGGAGGTAAAGATGGGGGCATACGCGTGGCCTCGGTGCTCATCTCCGTCGCATTAGCCAGGGGAGGTAAAGATGGGGGCATACACGTGCCTCGGGCTCATCTCCGTCGCATTAGCCAGAGAGGAGGGAAGGGAGGTAAAGATGTGGGGCATATACGCGTGGCCTCGGTGCTTATCTCCGTCGCATTAGCCAGGGGAGGTAAAGATGGGGCATACACGTGGCCTCGGTGCTCATCTCCGTCGCATTAGCCAGGGAGGAGGAGGGGGGGCGAAAGATGGGGGCATGCGCGTGGCCTCCGGTGCTCATCTCCGTCGCATTAGCCAGGGGAGTAAAGATGGGGGCAATACGCGTGGCCTCGGTGCTCATCTCCGTCGCATTAGCCAGGGAGGTAAGATGGGGGCATACACGTGGCCTCGGTGCTTATCTCCGTCGCATTAGCCAGGGGAGGTAAAGATGGGGCATACGCGTGGCCTCGGTGCTTATCTCCGTCGCATTAGCCGGGGAGGAGGGAGGGGAGGTAAAGATGGGGGGCATATACGTGGCCTCGGTGCTCATCTCCGTCGCATTAGCCAGGGGAGGAGGGGAGGGGAGGTAAAGATGGGGGCATACGCGTGGCCTCGGTGCTCATCTCCGTCGCATTAGCCAGGGAGGAGGGGAGGGGAGGTAAAGTGGGGCATACGCGTGCCTCGGTGCTCATCTCCGTCGCATTAGC
>JACEEZ010017038.1:125000-135000 GCA_016584305.1 Chionoecetes opilio
CTCTTCTTCCTTCTCTCTTTTTCTCTCTCTCTCTCTCTCTCTCTCTCTTCTCTCTCTCTCTCTCTCTCTCTCTCTCTCTCTCTCTCTCTCTCTCTCTCTCTCTCTCCTCTTTTCCTTCACACTCTCTCTCTCTCTCTCTCTCTCTCTCTCTCTCTCTCTCTCTCTCTCTCTCTCTCTCTCTCTCTCTCTCTCTCTCTTAAAGCTAATAAAAATCACTAATTACACTCAGCCATTGCATCTTAATTACCACACATAATTAAGCTTTCCATAATTAGAAACCAAGCTCATTATGCTAAGTATTTATATTATTATTATTATTATTATTATTATTATTATGAGGCAACTCCATATTCCTGGCGGCCATCTTTAAATACCCTTTCAAGCATCAAACCAAATATTTTCTTGTTCATAATAAACACCGTCAACAACACTATAGTCGCCACTGCACTAATGTCGCCACCTGCCATATATTACAAGTATTATCATCACTACAGACGTGTATGTGCCACTGAAGACAGGTACATAATATAAACTACTGTGCATGTCTCTTCAGTGGCACATACAAGGCTGTAGTGATGCTAAAATACGTAATATATGGCATCTGGCCTGGCGACATTAATGCAGTGGCGACTATAGTGTTGTTGATGGTAAATGAAGCTAAATTAATAAATATAAATACTAGATAACAGTAAATAGGGTGTAATATTGACCTGTAGTGATGCTAAAATTCGTAATATATGGCACCGGCGACATTAGTGCAGTGGCGACTATAGTGTTGTTGATGGTAAATGAAGCTAAATTAATAAATAAAACACTAGATAACAGTAAATAAATAGGGTGTAATATTTACCTGCCCATCGCGTCGCCCTCGTATTTTCAGTCACTGGTGCATTCTGGGAACAAAAAAGATATATTTAAAAATAAGACTAACCTTTAAATTATTATTATTATTATTATTATTATTATTATTATTTACTAAAGACTAACAACTAAGACAAATAAAGTTAAAGTTAAAAATAAGAGTAATATTTTTTTCGGTACATTCTGGGAACAAATAAAATAAAAAACATGTTGAAAATACGACTCTAACTTTTATGTCTTTGCATTCTGAGAAAAAAAAAAAAAAAAAAAAAAAAAAAAGTTAACCATACAACTAACTTTTTTTTTCTTTGCATTCTGGGAACAAAAAAAAAGAAAAAAGTTATAAATACGAAAAAAAACCATTTCGGTACATTCTGGGAACAAATAAAATAAAAAACATGCTAAAAATACGACTCTAACATTTTTCTTTGCATTCTGAGAAAAAAAGAAAAAAAGAAGTTAACCAATACAACTCTAACTTTTTTTTCTTTGCATTCTGGGAACAAAAAAAAAGAAAAAAAGTTATAAATACGAATAACATTTTTTTCGTTGCATTCTGGGGAAAAAAAAAAAAAAAAAAAAAAAGTTAAAAATGCGACTCTAACATTTTTTTCTTTGCATTCTGGGAACAAAAAAAAAGAGAAAAGTTAAAAATACGACTCTTAACATTTTTTTTCTTTTCATTCTGAGAAAAAAAAAAAAAAAAAAGTTATAAATAGGACTAACATTTTTTTCGTTGCATTCTGAGAACAAAACAAACAAAAAAATTAAAATAAGACTGAAATTTTCTTTGCATTCTTGAAACAAAAAAAAACAAAAAAGTAAAAAATACGACTAACATTTTTTTTTTTTTGCATTCTGGGAAAAAAAAAGTTATAAATACGACTAACATTTTTTTCTTTGCATTCTGGGAACATAAAAAAAAAGGAGTTTTAACTACTTTCATTTTCATGTTATTTCATTTTCATTTAAACCATCAAAAGAACCATTTTAGGGCCATGGTTCTTATGTAATAAATGATCAGCATTAAATGAGTGTTCCAATGATGTATTGGTTGTCATGTTTTGAGCAACAAATTTTTTTGCCTCATGGGAGGGTCGGCCATTATGGATTTTGCCCAAAAAGGCATTTTGTCAAGGGGTTCCAGTTAGCACCCCTTCCCAATTGTATGTACACTCTCTAAAGATACTTTCTACCTACCGTAGATAACACTATAGTCGCCAGTCACTTGCCACTGCACTAATGTCGCCGGGCACAATATATTACGAATTTTAGCATCCCTACAGACTTTTATGTGCCACTGAAGACATGTAGTGTGACGTACATAATATAAACTACTGTGTATCAACTTCAGTGGCACATACAAATCAGTAGTGATGCTATAATTCGTAATATATTGTGCCTGGCGACATTAGTGCAGTGGCGAGTGACTGGCGACTATAGTGTTATCTACTGTACCAAGTTTCCTGATTTCTTTACAAAATTAATAATTCCAAGTCTTACTGCCGTAGCCCTAATAGTATAGGTGTTTAAGAGGATATAAGTGAAAGGAGAGGGAAGGTATTGAATTGTGATCCCGTTGAGACGCAGGATTCCTAGAAAGCTTAAGATCGAGGCACCGAAAGCCTTCCATGAACTCTCACGTATTATAGATTAGAGCCACGTCTATTAACCTGATTGCTCTCCATCATCTTAATACGCTGCACACTCTCTCTCTCTCTCTCTCTCTCTCTCTCTCTCTCTCTCTCTCTCTCTCTCTCTCTCTCTCTCTCGCTCCTCTCTCTCTGTCGCTCTCTCTCTTTTATCTACCTAAACAGTTATCCTAATCACAGTTAGACAAGTTACAGTATATTAAAAGATAGATGAATTATAGCAGTAAATGTTCTCTCTCTCTCTCTCTCTCTCTCTCTCTCTCTCTCTCTCTCTCTCTCTCTCTCTCTCTCTCTCTCTCTCTCTCTCTCAAGCACTTCGCATCTCATAACCTCAATACTAAACCTCCAATCATAACATAAGATCTTGTCGTGACGTCATCTAAGCCACGCCCCTTTCATCACTCAACAACCAATCACAACCCAGGATATTTATGACGTCATGGATAGTAATGACGTCATGAGTATATCTCGTCGCTGATTGGCTGATGGCGTGCCCCTAATGCTTGCCAACCCATGCGCATCTTATTATTTTTCATTTTTCTTTTTTCATTCGTACCAATGCCGCCCAGCCCAGCCTCCATTTGCTATTGATCGCCTTCAGAATGCTACGACTTGAATCGACAGGTGTCACGGACGGGAAGAGGGAGGGGAGGGAGGGAGGGGGAGAGAGGGAAGGAGGGAAGGGAGGGAGGGAAGGGAGGGAGGGAAGGGAGGGAAGGAGAGAGAGGGAAGAGAGAGGGAAGGGAAAGAAGGGAAAAGAGAGAGGGAGGGAAGGAGAGAGAGAGGGAAGGAGAGAGGGAGGGAGAGAGGAAAGAGGGATTGATATAATAGAGAGGGATAGAGATAGAGGGATAGAGGGATAGAGATAGAGAGGGAGAGAGAGAGAGAGAGAGAGAGAGAGAGAGAGAGAGAGAGAGAGAGAGAGAGAGAGAGAGAGAGAGAGAGAGAGAGAGAGAGAGAGAGAGAGATAGAGAGAGGGATAGAGATAGAGAGAGGGATAGAGGAGGGATAGAGATAGAAAGGGGTAGAGAGATAGAGAGGGATAGAGAGATAGAGAGAGGGATAGAGATAGAGAGGGAGAGAGGGACATAGAGAGGGAGGGAAGGAGAGAGGAAGAGAGGGACGTTGAGATATGTACGACAATTTAAGTGTTCTGGTACGAAGGTTTTATTTACGTAATCTTAAACGCAATGCGGCAATTTAGTTGTTTTAAATCTTTTCAACATTATTACTCTATCCTATCATTATATATTGCACACATGTATAATTGTATATATTATCTTTCATTTGCTTTACCGTAGATAACACTATAGTCGCCAGTCACTTGCCACTGCACTAATGTCGCCAGGCGCTATATATTACGAATTATAGCATCACTACAGAATTTTATGTGTCACTGAAGACATGTAGTGTGATGTACATAATATAAACTACTGTGCATGTCTCTTCAGTGGCACATAAATCAGTAGTGATGCTAAAATTCGTAATATATTGTGCCTGGCGACATTAGTGCAGTGGCGAGTGACTGGCGACATATAGTGTTATCTACGATAGTACTTAAGTTAAATTACTCTTGTTTGTATAATTATGGTTTTTATTACTGTGCCATCGGGTGAAAACACTATTATTATATTATTACTATTATTATTATCATTAGCATTGTTGTCTAAAGGTGCGTCCACACAAGGCATTACGTTGCGCATTACGTTGCGCATTACGTGATGCGGGCGGGAGTTTACTGCTGAATCATCATAACATTGGCTGCCTTGTACCAGAGAGAGAGCCAGATAATGATACTATAAGTCTCTCATACAAAGAAAGATCCTTGTAATAATAATTATGATCCTTAAATAGTAAGAGAAATCCTTGTAAATAATAGTAATAAGCCTTTGATAGTAAAAAAAGAAACGGCCGGCACGACAGCTGACGACATGATGCGCGCATTACGTTGCAGAAATGCCCCGCGCTAGATTTGCCTCCCGCACTACTTTTCCGCATCACTCAACACGAAAATCGAGTTCCTACATCATAATGCGCAACGTATAATGCCTTGTGTGGACGCACCTTAATAGTAACTTATATATATAGTACTGAGCTTTCTCTTTCTATTACTGTTAACTATATTTACCTCTATTACAGTTTAGCAGCAGGAAAAAAAAATATTGCCTTTCTATTCTTGGCTATAATTTCAAAGATCTCGGAATATTTTTTGTTAGAGGAATTATAAAGTTTGTCGTTTAAGTCTGAGAAATCAAAGGAAAGTTTATGTTTGTAGAAACGACTTGAGGTATTGAAGAGAAATTTAACGAGGAAGCGGAGGAGGAGGAGGAGGAGGAGGAGGAGGAGGAGGAGGAGGAGGAGGAGGAGGAGGAGGAGGAGGAGGAGGAGGAGGAGGAGGAGGTTACGAGAGATAAACATAGGTCCTTATTTGGCTCTTTGATTACACGATACTAATCTAAAGGAGGAGGAGGAGGAGGAGGATTAAAGGATTACAAAGGATTACAAAGGATTACAAAGGAGGAGGAGAAGGGAGGGAGGGGAAGAGAGGAGGAGGAGGAGGAGGAGGAGGAGGAGGAGGAGGAGGAGGAAGAGGAGGAGGAGGAGGAGGAGGAGGAGGAGGAGGAGGAGGAGGAGGAGGAGGAGGAGGAGGAGGAGGAGGAGGATTACAAAGGAGGAGGAGAAGGGAGGGAGGGGAAGAGAGGAGGAGGAGGAGGAGGAGGAGGAGGAAAATTATGAATAAGACCAAGAGATTAAAATAACAACAATGATATATTCAATTAATCATTCAAATAATTATATACACGTGACTCTCCTCTCTCTCTCTCTCTCTCTCTCTCTCTCTCTCTCTCTCTCTCTCTCTCTCTCTCTCTCTCTCTCTCTAACGTACGAATAAAAAATCTAACAAAAGCATGCAAACGGAGAGAGAGAGAGAGGAGAGAGAGGAGAGAGAGAGGAGAGAGAGAGAGAGAGAGGAGAGAGAGAGAGAGAGAAGAGGAGAGAGAGAGAGAGAGAGTGTTTGGAGGTAAAATTGGGGGATAGAGAGGAGGAGGAGGAGGAGATGTTCAAAACGTGATTCCTCCATCAGAGAGAAAGAGAAAGACCCATCTCCTTAAAAGCTCAAAGGAGGAGGAGGAGGAGGAGGAGGAGGAGGAGGAGGAGGTAGTTGTGGTGATGGTATGGCACAATATCTCTCTCTCTCTCTCTCTCTCTCTCCTCTCTTGAGGTCTTAAAAATAAAACTGGACTATAAATGCAAGTGTCTAAAAAGAGAGAGAGAAAAGGAGGAGAGAGAAGAGAGAGAGGAGAAGAGAGGGAGGGAAGAGAGAGAGATGGGAGGAGGAGAGAGAGATGAGAGAGAGAAGAGGAAGAGTGAAGAGGGAGAGAGAGAGGAGAGTGAGGAAGAGAGAGAGAGAGAGAGAGAGAGAGAGAGAATCACTTAGCCAAGACAGATCTAGCCACTTTGCAATATATTGATCCTCCTCCTCCTCCTCTTCTTCGTAATCTCCACCTTCCATCTTCCTAAGAATAATAATGTAAGTCTTTGAAATAAATGTGTTGTTTTATTAGTGTGTGTGTGTGTGTGTGTGTGTGTGTGTGTGTGTGTGTGTGTGTGTGTGTGTGTGTGTGTGTGTGTGTGTGTGTGTGTGTGTGTGTAAATGGGAGGAGGAAGAACTATTTTTTTTAAGTATCCTTCGCTTTGTATACAATCCTTCAGAGTCCTTCACGGGCCTCTTCGCTCCTTCACGCATCCTACAGGAGTCATGGGAGGGCATTAGAAGTCCCACAGGATTGCTATAGTATTCCTAGGTTTTTATAAGTACTTTGATAATCGCATGGGTGGCTCAAATAGGGATTAATAATACTAATACTGATACTGAAAATACTAATACTGATCGTTGTATTGAAGTAATGATTAATCTAGCAATGCCTATCATATTGTTATGTCTTGTAGTAAGTTTTGTCTAATTTGTGTTTTTAAGGAATATCTGGAAGTATCATGTCATTGTGAATTGGCTGAAATGGGGACTTCTAATCATTGTAACTGAAAACTGACTCCAGATTCGTGTTCAGCATGCCCGATAACTGCTAGGAACTAATTTTCAAGCAAATCTATTTTTCAAAAAATATTGCATATTTTGCAAGGGTTATGCCTTGAATTTTTTTTCAAATCACGTTTTTTTCAATAACTAAAATACTATGGCAGATAAATGCAAGAAGTAAAAAAGTAAGTATGAAGTAGATCAAGGGCTATCATTTGGCGTAAAGCAAAAAAATATTGATTAGTAAATAACCGAAAAAATAGCATATTCGTACATTTATACAAAATATCAATTTTCTCGACAACCATGAGGTGTTTTGAACAACTGATTACTGCGTCATGTAGAACACCCCAAGATGAACCTTTGTTACTTCGAAAAGTTTTCTTCTAACTCATAGTTTTGCGGCAAAATAACAAAAACCTGATTTTCGTCAATTTTGGAATATTTGTGTACCCCTTGCAAAATTTGCAATATTTTTTGTAAATAGATTTGCTTGAAAATTAGTTAGTGGCAGTTTTCGGGCATGCTGAACACGGGTCTGGAGTCAGTTTTCAGTTACAATGATTAGAAGTCCCTATTTCAGCCAATTCACAATGACATGATACTTCCAGATATTCCTTAAAAATCACAAATTAGACAAAACTTACTACAAGACATAACAATATGATAGGCATTGCTAGATTAATCATTACTTCAATACAACGATCAGTATTAGTATTTTCAGTATTATTATTAGTATTATTATTATTAATCCCTATTTGAGCCACCCATGCGAAAAATGTGTGCGGGTGTAGCTATAATCTAATCTTTAAGTAGTAAGAAATTGATGGTTTATGAGTTCTTATGTGTATATGTTCTATTGTAATTATTATTATTATTATTATTATCATCATGTGGTATTATAAGTGTGTACTTATAATTATAGTATAAATACGATGGTTTTGGTGAGTACAAGTACTACACTCTGTGCTGTTTTGGCATGTTTTGAGTGACTTATTATTGTGTGGAGGGGCTGGAGGTAACCATCGGATAATTCACACTTTCGGCTAATTCGACCCAGGTCTCCCCCCAATTAGTTCGAATTAGAGAGGGGTTACTGTACTACAATCCCCCTAACACTTTTCTTTTTTTTGTTTTACATAGAAGCCTATTAACAAGGCAATTAGAGGCAAGAGTCAAGCTAATCACCAATCACAGTCGCTGTATTAGTAATGAGATGCAGCGATTGGACACCCTTCATTAACGGCTTAATTATTACCTGTGATCATTTATAATTGGATCAAACTATTACCTAGCAGCAATTACTGATGCACTGATGGTTGCTAATGACAGGGTGTTAAAGTGTTGTTGTTGTTGTTGTTGTTGTTGTTATTGTTATTATTGTTATTGTTGCTAAAGTAGTGATAGTGGTGGTGGTGGTGGTGGTGGTGGTGGTGGTGGTGGTGGTGGTGGTGGTGGTGGTAGTAGTAGAGTAGTAGAAGTAGTAGTAGTAGTAGTAATAATAGAAGAAGAGGAAAGAAGTGTAAGTAGTAGATAGTAGTAGTAGTAGTAGTAGTAGTATAGTAGTAGTAGAGTAGTAGAGTAGTAGTAGTAGTAGTAGTAGTAGTAGTAGTAGTAGTAGTAGTAGTAGTAGTAGTAGTAGTAGTAGTAGTAGTAGTAGTAGTAGTAGTAGTAATAATAGAAGAGGAAGAGGAAAAAGAAGTAGTAGTAGTAGTAGTAGTAGTAGTAGTAGTAGTAGTAGTAGTAGAGTAGTAGTAGTAGCAGTAGTAGTAGTAGTAGTAGTAGTAGAAGAGGAAGAGGAAAAAGTAGTAGTAGTAGTAGTAGTAGTAGTAGTAGTAGTAGTAGTAGTAGTAGTAGTAGTAGTGGCAGTAGTAGTAGCAGTAGCAGTAGTAGCAGTAGTAGTAGCGGCAGTATACATAATCATCAGTAATAACAGTAATAACAAGACTAATTCCATGTGTGGCGTCAGAGTGGGTGTGAATTGGTATTCCCGCGGCACTCAATGCGTCACTTATCCTTCCTGAGCCCTAATGAACCACACATTATTGATATCATGACCACAACACACGCTACAATGATGATGATAATAATGATAATAATAATAATAATAATGGTGGTAGTAGTAGTAGTAGTAGTAGTAGTTGTTGTTGTTGATGTTGTTGTTTGTAGTAGTAGTAGTAGTAGTATAGTATAGTAGTAGTAGTAGTAGTAGTAGTAGTAGTGGTAGTAGTGGTAGTAGTAGTAGTAGTAGTAGCAGTAGTAGTGGAGAGAGAAAGAGAGAGAAAATGAAAAATATGAATGAATGAAGGAAGGAATGTATGAATGGATTCTCCTCAACTCAAAATCAACATTATTATTCTGAGGAGGAGGAGGAGGAGGAGGAGGAGGAGGAGGAGGAGGAGGCAAGCCAAGCCAAACCAACCTTTAATAACTTTGAGCCGAAGACGAGTTATTGCAGGGGAAGGGAAGGGGAGGGGGGAGGGAGGAGGGGAAGGGATGGGGGGACAGAAATTACAGGGGAAGGGAGAGGGGAAGGGGAGGGGAAGAGGGGGACAGAAATTGCAGGGGAGGTAGGAGCGTGGGGAGGAGAGGAAGGGGGGGAGGGGAAGAAGGGGGGAGGGGAGGAAGGGGGGAAGGAGAGGGGATAGCAATTACGCCCCCAACGCCTAGAGGATATAAGGGCGAGAGTTCCTTGACCAAGAGAGCCTCCCTGACCTTGGCCAATGTAAACAAAAACCACGTGTGACCTTCAGAGGGTAAACAATAACACGCGACTTTGGGGAATGTAAACAAAACCCACGTGTTCGCTGTAAGGTGTTAAGTATATATGTAAACAAGAACCACGTGGGTTTTTAGAGGTATGTAAACAAGAACCACGTGGCTTTTTTGAGGTATGTAAACAAGAACCACGTGGCTTTTTTTTGGCATGTAAACAAAGAATGTGACTTTTGGGATTGTAAACAAAACCCACGTGACTTTTTGGAATGTAAACAAAACCCACGTGACTTTTTTGGAATGTAAACAAAGAATGCGACTTTTGTAAATGTAAACAAAACCCACGTGGCTTTTTGGGGAATGTAAACAAAACCCACGTGGCTTTTTTGGAATGTAAACAAAGAATGCTACTTCATTAAATGTAAACAAAACCCACGTGTTTTTTTGGGGAATGTAAACAATACCCGTGGCTTTTTGGGAATGTAAACAAAACCCAGGTGGCTTTTTTGGAATGTAAACAATAACACGTGACTTTTGGTAATGTAAACAAAACACGCGTGGCTTTTTTGGAATGTAAACAATAACACGTGACTTTTGGGAATGTAAACAAAACCCGCGTGGCTTTTTTGGAATGTAAACAATAACACGTGACTTTTGGTAATGTAAACAAAACCCACGTGGCTTTTTTGGAATGTAAACAAAACTCACGTGGCTTTTTGGGGAATGTAAACAA
>JACEEZ010017038.1:142500-145000 GCA_016584305.1 Chionoecetes opilio
TGTAAACACAAGCTAAAACCACCCGTATTTAAGACTGTACTAAAGCCTATAGGTAAACACAAGCTAAAACCATCATCAATATATAATTTAAATAAAAATGGCGACAAAATTCCTCCTTGTCTTACACCAGTATCGACTTCTGTATAAGATCCTTGAAGACCATTCCATATAATTCTAGCACTCTGATTTCTCAAATAATTCATTAAAAATAAAACAATGTCAGGAGAAATGTTCCTATCTAATAACATATTACCTAAAATAAAATTATTTATCTTATCAAAAGCTTTGGACAAATCCATAAATGCTACAAATGCTTTACCATTATTTTTTGTATAAGAATGAACAGTTTCTTTTAGAAGGAAACAAGCATTAGTAGTAGTAGTAGTAGTAATAATAGTGATAATATAAACAACAAAGATAATAGCAATAATAATTTAGTAAGTTAGTTGATAGCAATTTAATAATAATTTGAATAATAGTTAATTTAAGATAATAGCTATAATAATTTTAGTAAGTGATAAATTAGTAATAACAATAATAATAATAATAATAATAATAATAATGATAATAATAATAATAATGATAATAATAATAATAATAATGATAATAATAATAATAATAATAATAATAATAATGATAATAATAATAATACACAAGCTAAAACCACCTGTATTTAAGACTGTACTAAAGCCTAGAGGTAAACACAAGCTAAAACCACCTGTATTTAAGACTGTACTAAAGCCTAGAGGTAAACACAAGCTAAAACCACCTGTATTTAAGACTGTACTAAAGCCTAGAGGTAAACACAAGCTAAAACCACCTGTATTTAAGACTGTACTAAAGCCTAGAGGTAAACACAAGCTAAAACCACCTGTATTTAAGACTGTACTAAAGCCTAGAGGAAAACACAAGCTAAAACCACCTGTATTTAAGACTGTACTAAAGCCTAGAGGTAAACACAAGCTAAAACCACCTGTATTTAAGACTGTACTAAAGCCTAGAGGTAAACACAAGCTAAAACCACCTGTATTTAAGATGGTACTAAAGCCTATAGGTAAACACAAGCTAAAACCACCTGTATTTAAGACTGTACTAAAGCCTATAGGTAAACACAAGCTAAAACCACCTGTATTTAAGACTGTACTAAAGCCTAGAGGTAAACACAAGCTAAAACCACCTGTATTTAAGACTGTACTAAAGCCTAGACTTAAACACAAGCTAAAACCACCTGTATTTAAGACTGTACTAAAGCCTAGAGGTAAACACAAGCTAAAACCACCTGTATTTAAGATGGTACTAAAGCCTAGAGGTAAACACAAGCTAAAACCACCTGTATTTAAGACTGTACTAAAGCCTAGAGTTAAACACAAGCTAAAACCACCTGTATTTAAGACTGTACTAAAGCCTAGAGGTAAACACAAGCTAAAACCACCTGTATTTAAGACTGTACTAAAGCCTAGAGGTAAACACAAGCTAAAACCACCTGTATTTAAGACTGTACTAAAGCCTAGACTTAAACACAAGCTAAAACCACCCGTATTTAAGACTGTACTAAAGCCTAGAGGTAAACACAAGCTAAAACCACCTGTATTTAAGACTGTACTAAAGCCTAGAGGTAAACACAGGCTAAAACCACCCGTATTTAAGATGGTACTAAAGGTTATGTGAATGTATTTGGCAGACAGTGCATGTTTTGTTCCTCTCTCTCTCTCTCTCTCTCTCTTTTCATGATACACGACCACCACCTCTACGGCAGATCTGAGACAAGCAATAATCAGCCTTATGACTAGTGAAGAGCGAGAAACCGGAGAAATGGTGGTGGTGGGTGGATGAGTTTAGGGTCGAAATAACTCTCTCTCTCTCTCTCTCTCTCTCTCTCTCTCTCTCTCTCTCTCTCTCATAATTATAGCCATGTGTTTTACAATTTCTAAATATTTACCACCTTAACATATCTAGGTACCTGTTAATAATAATAATAATAATAATAATAATAATAATAATAATAATAAAGTTTTCAGCCATCTGTGTGATTTAATAACTGTTTAAATGAAGAACATAAATATAAAAGGGCCAGAATATAGGAGAATGAAGGAATACAAAGGAATAGGAGGAGGAGGAGGAGGAGGAGGAGGAGGAGGAGGAGGAGGAGGGGAGGAGGAGGAGGAGGAGGAGGAAGAAGAGGAGCAGGAGGAGGAGGATGCAAGAAGGAGGAGAGAAACAGAAAGGGAAAGAAGGAAAGAAGGAATTGTAAAGGGAAAAGGAAGGAAGAAAAGGAAGAATTTACATAGAAAGGAAGGAAAGAAGGAAGAGAATAGGAAAGGGGAAGAGGAAAGGAAGGATATAAATAGAAAGGAAGGAGAGAAGGAAGAGAATAGGAAAGGGGAAGAGGAAAGGAAGGATATAAATAGAAAGGAAGGAGAGAAGGAAGAGGAGGATTGTAAAGGGAAAAGGAAGGACAGGAGGAAAAGGAAGAATATAAATAGAAAGGAGGGAAAGAAGG
>JACEEZ010017038.1:152500-157500 GCA_016584305.1 Chionoecetes opilio
GGCTATCATTTGGCGTAAAGCAAAAAATAGTGACTGGTAAATAAGCATATTCGTACATTTAAAAATTGCTAAATTTGCAATATTTTTTGAAAAATAGATTTCCTAGCAGTTATCGGGCATGCTGAACACGAATCTGGAGTCAGTTTTCAGGTACATTGATTAGAAGTCCCTATTTCAGCCAATTCACAATGACATGATACTTCCAGATATTCCTTAAAAACCACAAATTAGACAAAACTTACTCCTTTAAAAGTAAAATGGTTTGGCAATAACAGAACTCTTGCAATCTATAGAAAAGGTGTGAGAGAGAGAGAGAGAGAGAGAGAGAGAGAGAGAGAGAGAGAGAGAGAGAGAGAGAGAGAGAGAGAGAGAGGAGAGAGAGAAAGAGAGAGAAAGAGAGAGAGAGAAAAGAAGAGAAAGAGAGAAAGAGAGAAGAGAGAGAGAGAGAGAGAGAGAGAGAGAGAGAGAGAGAGAGAGAGAGAGAGAGAGAGAGAGAAGGGGTGTATGTGTATAGTCCCACCACGAAAATATAAGGTTTTTTCCTCCCGCAAAAGCAAGAAATGATGATATCACTTTACTTGCCCCGAATGACTAGTCTCTCTCTCTCTCTCTCCTCTCTCTCTCTCTCTCTCAATACACAGACAGCAACACAAAGTAAACAAACGACTTCTAACAATGGCAGAAATTATCGTACACGGCGCATGAAACGAGTAATAAGAGAAACTAAGAAATAAAAGAAGATAGGGCAATATTAGCGTTCACACACACACACACACACACACACACACACACACATAACACTACTCTTAAGAACTTTCATATATTGCAAATACACCTTCGCCTTTCCGCCTGCGCCTGGTACACTCTTGCAACACTGCTCTTCACTGGTTACGTGCGGTATCTTCACGACTTGAAATATGAGCAGGGAAGCAGGGACGGAACAGGACTGGAGGGTGGGGGTGGGGGGGGTGGAGAGAAGAGGGTGGGGGAGAGGAGGAGAGGAGAGGAGGGAAGAAGGGGGGAAGGAAGGAAGGAGAGGAGGGAAGGAATACAAAGGAATACAAAGGAAACACAAACAGCAACAGACCGATAGGTCCTTACAAGGCTGTTTGCTTTAACTACACTACACTAACTAGATAATAAGAGAGAAAGGATAGAAGTAGAAGGAGGGGGAAGGAAGGAAAGGGAAGGAGGAGGAAAGGGGGAAAGGGAGGGAAGGGGAAAGGGGGAAGGAGGGAGAAGGGGGAGGAGGAAAGGGAGGGAGAGGGAAGGAGGGAAGAAGGGGAAGGAGGGAAGGAGGGGGGAAGAAGGAGGGAAGGAAGAGAGAAGGAAGGAGGGAAGGAGGGAAGGAGGAGGGAAGGAAGGAAGATGGTAAGGAAGAGAGAAGGAGAGGAGGGAAGAAGGGAAAGAGTGAGGGAGGAAGGGTGAAGGAGGATTGAAGGAAGGTGAGGATGGAATGAGGAAGGGGAGGGAAGGATGGTTTTTTTTTTTTTGGTTTAGTGTGGTAGTGTGGTGGTGGTGGTATGGTGGTAGGGGTTTTTTAGTTTTTAGTAGTGGTATTGGTATGGTAGTGGTTATGGTAGGTAGTGGTATTGGTGGTTGGTAGTTGTAGTGGTGGTAGGTAGTGGTAGTTAGTGATCAAAGAAAGGTTAATTCATGTATATAGTTACGTTAAAGTGTATATTTCTATTCATAAATCAAAATACTGCAGAGCTAAAAAAAAAAAAAATTGTTGTGAAAGTAATTATTTTTCAGCATTTTAGATTAAATAAAAGTTAGTGGTAGTGGTGGTGGTGGTGGTGGAGGAAGTGGTGGTGATGGTGGTGGTGGGAGTGGAGGAGGTGGAAAGGGGGGGGGAGGGGGGGAGGGGTAGAGACGAGACACTGTATGAGTTGAAATCAATAGCTGGGCTTAACCGTTTGTCTCCGTGTGTGTGTGTGTGTGTGTGTTCTGCAACAATGCGCGCTCACTTGCTCGCTAACACAAACACCACACACACACACACACACACACACACACACACAAACACCCACACCACACACACACACACACCGGAAGCAGGGTGAGACCGAGTGTATGTGTGCAGATTATAGAAGCATGTGTGTGTATGTGCGTGTGTGTGTGTGTGTGTGTGTGTGTAACGGTGACTAAACACACACACACACACACACACACACACACACACACACACACACACACACACACACACACACACACACACACACACACAAACAGCTGACTCATAATTATCAATCGGCAAAAAATTCTACAAAAGACCAACTTTCCAATGAGACAATTCACACCTTATTATTATTATTGTTATTATTATTATTGTTGTTATTATTATTATTATTATTATTATTATTGTTATTATTATTATTGTTATTATTATTATTATTATTGAAAGTGTGGTGGAGAAAGAGGAATAAGGAATAAAGAAGAAGGAAGAAGAGGAGAGGAAGGAAGGAAGAGGAGGAGGAAGGAAGGAAGAAGAAATAGGAGGAGGAAGAAGGAGGAAGGAAGGAAGGAAGGAAAGAAGGAAACTTTTAACAGCAAACAAGTCCCTGAATTCTAGAGAGAGAGAAGAGAGAGAGAGAGAGAGAGAGAGGAGAGAGAGAGAGAGAGAGTTTTGTAAGCAAGTCACTCTTTGTTTGATGGAATAGAGACAGGCCAACCATCTGCCCCTCTCTCTCTCTTCTCTCTCTCTTTTCTCTCTCTCTCTCTCTAGAAATCCTCTACAGAAGGCTCGTGTCTTTTCCTCCATAATGCAATCCTTTTAAACCTCAAGATAATGATGATAGCTATAATAATAATAATAATAATAATAATAATAATAATAATAGGCGTATGTATAAGGTAACCAACGATAACCTGCCCATGACTCATCTCCTCTTCTCCTCCTCCTCCTCCTCTCTCCCTTCCTCTCTTCCTTCCCTCTGTTCCTCCTCCTCCTCCTCCTCTCACCCCACTTAACACTCAACGGTAAAGCAGTCTGGGAATTGCGTTTCTAGGTATAATTCTCTCTCTCTCTCTCTCTCTCTCTCTCTCTCTCTTTTCAGAACAGTAATTTTTTGTTTGTACATGAGTGGCATTATCAACATCACGTGTGTGAGGAGAGAGAGAGAGAGGAAGAGAGAGATGAGGGGGGAGAGCGGAGGAGAGAGAGGAGAGAGCGGAGAGTGGACGAGGAGAGAGGGGAGAGAGAGCGGAGGAGGAGAGAGAAGGGGTAGGGTGTTCCAAGATGGCGTTCAGCGGGTTTATAATATATTCTCCTCCTCCTCCTCCTCCTCTCCCCCTTTGGACATTATGGTAAAGACTAAAGAGGGTGATGTTTGTTAACCTTCTCTCTCTCTCTCTCTCTCTTCTCTCTCCTCTCTCTTCTCCTCCCCTCTTCCCCTCCTCTCTAACTTTTAATTACTCAATACAATGATTTTCGCACTTTTTAATTTTTTTTAATTTTATTATTTTATTTATTCTCCTTTGGTTCTAAGGGCCTTAATTATTCCTGTTCTGTTCGTTTCTCTCTCTCGCTCTCTCTCTCTTTTCTCTCTCTCTCTCTCTCTCTCTCTCTCTCTCTCTTCTCTCTCCTCTCTCTCCTCTCTCTCTCTCTCGTCTTTCTTCTCTCTCTCTCCTCTCTCCTCTCTCTCTCGTCCTCTCTCTCTCTCTCTCTCCTCTCTCTTTCTCTCTCTCTCTCTCTCCCTCTCTCTCTCTCTCTCTCTCGTGTAAAACAGATGTACTTTACTCTGGAAACCTCGTACGTGCTACAAGGTTACAGAGAGAGAGAGGAGAGGAGGGGAGAGGGAAAAGAGAGAGAGGAGGGGGAGAGGAGAGAGAGAGAGAATAATTGAAAGGTAGAGAAGTGAAATCAGAACGAATAATAGTTAACTGAATTATGGAAAAGAGAGAGAGAGAGAGAGAGAGAGAGAGAGAGAGAGAGAGAGAGAGAGAGAGAGAGAGAGAGAGAGAGAGAGAGAGCTGTTATAATTTGTTCTTACTAACGAGGGATTTTTTATGCGTTCACACACACAAACACACACACACACACACACACACACACACACAAACACACATACTCACACGCACATACATACAAACACACACTCGCACACATACACACACACACGCACACACACACACACACGCACACACACACACGTTTCAGTAGTAACAAAGCAAGTAAGAAAGAAAGGAAATTACAAAGGGACAAAATAGCGGGACAAGTAAAGATTAGAGGAGGAAGAAGAGGAGGAGGAAGGAGTAGGAGAGGAGGAGGAGGTAGAGAAAGGAGGAGGAAGGAGGAAGGAGGAAGAAGGAAGAGGAGGTAGAGAATGGAGGAGGAGGAGGAGGAGGTAGAGGAGGAGGAAGGGAGGCAGAGAAAGAAGGAGGAAGGAGAAGGAGGAAGGAAGGAAGGAAGGAGGCAGAGAAGGAAGGAGGAAGGAGAAGGAGGAATGAAGGAAGGAAGAGGAGGCAGAGAAAGGAGTAGAATAAGGAGTAGGATGGATGAATTAGAGTAGGAGGAGAAAGGAGTAGGAAGGAAGAAGAGGCAGAGAAAGGAGGAAGGAGAAGGATGAAGGAAGAGGAGGTAGAGAAAGGAGGAAGGAGAAGGATGAAGGAAGGAAGAAGAGGAGGCAGAGAAAGGAGTAGGAAGGAAGAAGAGGAGGCAGAGAAGGATGAAGGAAGAAGAGAAGGATGTAGGAAGAAGAAGGAAGAAGGAAGGAGGCAGACAAAGAAGGGAAACAGGAGAATAAAAACGGTACAAAGCTTAAAACAGAAAGGAAACATTGCAGCATTAGTGTGTGACAGCAGAAGGGAGGAGGGGGAGAGGCATGAGGGTGAGGAATGAGGGTGAGAGAGAGGAAGGCAGGCAGACAGAAGCGTCTCTCTCTCTCTCTCTCTCTCTCTCTCTCTCTCTCTCTTTCTATTGCCTAAAATTCTTCATCCAACATAGCCCTGCGCGCATCCCACCTTCATTTTTCCTCACCAAGCCGCTTCACCGCTCG
>JACEEZ010017040.1:0-23400 GCA_016584305.1 Chionoecetes opilio
TAGCTTACTTAAATTAGCTATTAATAGAAGGTCGAGGAAATTTTATTGTGATATAACTGTATTTGCAAGCGTTTTTTTTGCATAGTTTCTTGTAAACTGTAGCGTTATGTATATATACAAGTAGTTTTAACTTATCATATTGCTGATACCCATAAAATGTAGTTTTTTCAAATGATTATTAGCTATTTATCGGTGATATATAGCTGTTTTCTTCCTACAAATCGAATTTAAAATCCTCTTTTTAGAATAATTTTGCACGCTATAAGGTAGCTTACATAACATTAGCTATTATCTAGAAGAGTTAGAGGTTGATATATTGTGGTATAACGGTATAATGCAAGCGTTTGTCATAGTTTCTTCTAACTGTAGCGTTATTGTTATATATACCAAGTAGTTTTACTTATTATATTGCTATAACCCATAAAAATAGGGTGTGTTTTCATGAATTAGATATTTATCGTGATAATAGCTGTTTTCCCTACAAATTGAAATATAAATCTCTTTTAGAATAATTTTGACCTATAAGTACCTACATTACATTTAAGCTATTCAATAGAAGAGTAATAGGGTATTTATTGTGATTAACGGTCTATTCCAGCGTTTTTCAATAGTTTCTTGTACTGTAGCGATTATTGTATATATATAAGTAGTTTTTTACTTATCAAATTTGCTATAAACCCATAAAATGTATGTTTTCAATGATATTAGCTATTTATCGGTCATATATAGCTTGTTTTTCCTCCAAATGAGTATAAAAATCCTCTTTTTTTAGAATAATTTGCTCTATAAGTAGCTTTACATTACATAAGCTATTAAATAGAGAGTAATAGGGTATTTATTGTGATATAACGGTATATTGCAATCGTTTTTTTCATAATTTCTTGTAAACGTAGCGGTTTTATTGTGATATATACAAGTAGTTTTACTTTATCATAATTGCTAAAACCCATAAATTGTAGTGTTTCAATGATATTAGCTATTTTATCGGTGATATATCTGTTTTTCCTACAAATTGACATTAAAATCCTTTTTAAAGAATAATTTTGGCACCTCTTAAGTAGCTTACTTACATAGCTATTAAATATAAGGTAAGAGGTTATTTATTGTGATATAACGGTATATAGCAAGCGTTTTCATAAGTTTTTTCTTGTAAACTAATAGCGTTATTGTATTATACAAGTAGTTTTACTTCTCATAATTGCTATAAACCCGTAAAATGTAGTGTTTTCAATGATTTTTACCTAGTTATCATTGTTTATATATCTGTTTTCCCTACAAAAGTGAGGTACTAAAAGTCCTCTTTTTAAATATTTTGCACCTATAGTTCTTTACATTCATATTAAGCTATTAAATTAGAGTAGAGGTTATTTATTTGTGATATAACGGTTTATTGCAAGCGTTTTTCATAGTTTCTTGTAAACTTAGCGTTATTGTAATATACAATAGTTTTTACTTATTATATTGCTATAAACCCATAAAATGTAGTGTTTTGAATGATTTTAGCTAGTTATCAGTGATAGTATAGCTGTTTTTTCCTACAAAATGAGTATAAAATCCTCCTTTTTAGAATAATTGTTCACCTATAATTGTCTTTACATTACATAAGCTATAAATAGAAGAGTAAATGTTAATTTATTGTGGATATAATGGTATATTGCCGAGCGTTTTTTCAATAGTTTCTCTTTGTAAACTGTAGCGTTAGTGTATATACTACAAGTAGTTTTACTTATATATTGCTATAAACCCATAAATGTATGTTTCAATGATTCTAGCTAGTTATAAGTGAATATAGTGTTTTCCTACAAATTTGAAGTATATAAATCCTCTTGTGTTTAGAATAATTTGCACCTATCAATAAGCTTACATTCCTTAAGCTATTAAATAGGAAGAGTAGGAGGAAATTTATTGTGGATATAACGGTATATTGCAAGCGTTTTTCTAGTTTCTTGTAAACTGTAAAGGCGTTTATTGTATATAATACAAGTAGTTTTACTATCAATATTGCTATAACGCCATAAAATGTAGTGTTTTCATTGATATTAGCTATTATCGTTGATATATAGCTGTTTCCTACAAATTGAAGTATAAAAATCCTCTTTTTAGAATATTTTGCAACCTATATGTTAGCTTACATACATAAGCTATTAAATAGAAGAGTGAAGAGTTTAATTTATTGTGATATTAACAGTATAGTTGCAAGCGTTTTTCATAGTTTCTTGTAAACTGAGCGTTTTATTGTTATATACACATATTTTACTATTATATTGATATAACCCATAAATGTATGTGTTTTTCAATGATTTTAAGCTAGTTACATTGATTATATGCTGTTTCCTACAAATTGAAGTATAAAAAATCCCTTTTTTTAATAATTTGCAAATATAAGTACTTACATTACATAAGTCTATTAAATAGAAGAGTAAGAGGTTATTTATTGTGATAGTATGGTATCTTGCAAGCGTATTTTTTCATTTTTTCTTGTAAACTGAGCGTTATTGTATATCTACAAATAGTTTACTTATCATTTGCTATAACCCTAAATGTAGTATTTTCATATTTTATAGCTAGTTCTCGGTGATATATAGCTGTTTTCTACAATTGATGTATAAAATCCTCTTTTTTAGAATAATTTGCACCTATAAGAATCTTACATTACAATAAGCTATAATAATGAAATTAATGGGTTATTATTGTGATATAACGGTATATTGCAAGCGTTTTCATAGTTTCTTGTAAACTGTAGCGTTATTGTATATATACATGTAGTTTTCCTTATCATGATTGCTATAAACCCATAAAATGTAGTGTTTTTTTTATCAATGATATTAGCTTTATGTATCGGTGATAAATAGCTGTTTTTCCTAAATATTGAAGTATAAAATCCCCCTCTTTTTAGAATAACTCTTTTGCACCTATAAGTAGCTTACATTAACATTCAGCTATAAATAGAAGAGTACGAGGTTTATTTATTGTGATATAACGCTATATTGCAAGCGTTTTTCATAGTTTCTTGTAAACCATAGCGTTATTGTATATATATCAGTAGTGTTTTAACTTATTATATTGCTATAAACCATAAAAATGTAGTTTTTTCAATGATTTTAACCTAGTTTATCACTGATTATAGCTGTTTTCCTACAAATTGGAAGTATACAATCCTTTTTTTTAGAATAATTTGCACTTATAAGTAGTCTTACATTACATTAAGGCAATAAATAGACGAGTAAGAATTATTCATGTGATATAACGGTATTTGCAAGCGTTTTTCATAGTTTCTTGTAAAAACCTGAAGCGTTTTGTATATATACAAGTATTTTTACTTATCAAATTGCCTATAAAACCCATAAAATGTAAGTGTTTTCAATGATTTTTAGCTAGGTTCTCAGTGATATATGCTGTTTTTCCCTACAATTTGAATTAATAAAAACCTTTTTTTTAAAGAATATTTTGCAATATAAAAGTAGCTTACATTACATTTAGCTCTAAATAAAAAGTAAAGAGGTTATTTGTATTGGTGATATAACGGGGTATTGCAAGCGTTTTTCATTGTTTCTTGTAAACTGTAGCGTTATTGTTATATAACAAGTATTTTTACTTATCATATTGCTATAACCCATAAATGTAGTCTTTTCAATGATTTACATAGTTATCATTGATAATAGCTTTTTCGTACAAATTGAAGGTATACAATCCTTTTTTTAGAATAATTCGCACCTATAAGTAGCTTACACATTACATTAAGCTATAAATAGAAGATTATAGGTTTTATATATTGTTGATATAACGGTATATTGCAAGCGTTTTTTCATAGTTTCTGTAAACTGTCACGTATTGTATATATACATGTAAGTTTTACATATCATATTGCTATAAAACCCATAAAATGTAGTGTTTTTCAATGATATTAGCTATTTATCGTGATAAATAGCTGTTTTCCCTAAATAGTTGAAGTATAAACAATCCTTTTTTTAGAGAATTTGTACCTTATAAGTATTTACATTACATTAAGCTAATAAAATAGAAAGATACAGAAGTTATTCATTGTGATATAACGTATATTGCAAGCGTTTTTTCTAGTTTCTTGTAAACTGAAGCGTTATTGTAATAATACAGTATTTTTACTTATCAGATTGCTATAAACCCGCTAAATGTAGTGTTTTTCAATGATTTTGATAGTTATCATTGATATGATACTGTGTTTCCTACAAATTGAAGTATAAATCTTTTTTTTTAGAATAATTTGCACCTATAGTACTTACATTACATTAAGCGTATTAAATAGCAGAGTAAGAGGTTATTTATTGGATAATAACGGTATATTGCAAGCGTTTTTCATAGTTTCTTGTAAACTGTAGCGTTATTGTATAAATACAAGAAGTTGTTTACTTATATTATTGCTATAAGCCATAAAATTAGTGTTTTTCCATGATTTTAGCTAGTTATCACGTGATATATAGCTGGTTTTTCACCTACAAATTGAAGTATAACCTATTTTTTTTAGAATAATTTGCACCTATTAAGTACTTACTTACATTAAGCTATTAAATAGAATAGTACGAGGTTATTTTTGTGATATAACGGTATATTGCAAGCGTTTTTTTTTTCATAGTTTCTTGTAAACTGTAGCGTTATTGTATATACACAAGTAGTTTTACTTATCATATTGCTATAAACCCTTAAAATGTAGTGTTTTCAATGATGTTAGCTATTTATCGGTGATATATAGCTGTTTTCCTACAAATTGAAGTATAAAATCCTCTTTTTAGAATAATTTGCACCTATAAGTAGCTTACATTACATTAAACTATTAAATAGAAGAGTAAGTGGGTATTTATGGTGATAAAACGGTATATTGCAAGCTATTTTCATAGTTTCTTCTAAACTGTAGCGTTATTGTATATATACAAGTAGTTTTACTTATTATATTGCTATAAACCCATAAAATGTAGTGTTTTCAATGATTTTACCTAGTTATCAGTGATATATAGCTGTTTTCCTACAAATTGAAGTATACAATCATTTTTATAGAATAGTTTGCACCTATAAGTATCTTACATTACATTAAGCTTATAAATAGAAGAGTAAGAGGTTATTTATTGTGATATAACGGTATATTGCAAGCGTTTTTCATAGTTTCTTGTAAACTGAAGCGTTATTGTATATATACAAGTAGTTTTACTTATTATATTGCTATAAACCCATAAAATGTAGTGTTTTCGATGATATTAGCTATTTATCGGTGATATATAGCTGTTTTCCTACAAAGTGAAGTATAAAATCCTCTTTTTAGAATAATTTGCACCTATAAGTAGCTTACATTACATTAAGCTATTAAATAGAAGAGTAAGAGGTTATTTATTGTGATATAACAGTATATTGCAAGCGTTTTTCATAGTTTCTTGTAAACTGTAGCGTTATTGTATATATACAAGTAGTTTTACTTATCATATTGCTATAAACCCTTAAAATGTAGTGTTTTCAATGATGTTAGCTATTTATCGGTGATATATAGCTGTTTTCCAATAGAGTGAAGTATAAAATCCTCTTTTTAGAATAATTTGCACCTATAAGTAGCTTACATTACATTAAGCTATTAAATAGAAGAGTAAGAGGTTATTTATTGTGATATAACGGTATATTGCAAGCGTTTGTTCAATTTTTCTTGTAAACTGGTAGCGTTTATTGTATATATACAATAGTTTTTACTTATCATATTGCTATAAACCCTAAATGTAGTATTTTCAATGATTTTAGCTAGTTATCGTGATATATAGCTGTTTTCCTACAAATTGATGTATAAAATCCTCTTTTTAGAATCATTGCACCTAGTAAGAAGCTTCATTACTTTAGCTAATAAATAGAAGAGTAATGGGTTTTTTATTGTGATATAACGTATATTTGCAAGCGTTTTTCATAGTTTCTTGTAACTTTGGAGCGTTATTGTATATATACATTAGTTTTACTTATTCATATTGCTATAAACCCATAAAAATGTTTATGTAGTGTTTTCAATGATATTAGCTATTTAATCGGTGAATAAATAGCTGTTTTGTCCTAAATATTGAAGTATAAAATCCATCTTTTAGAATAATTTGCACCTATAAGTAGCTACATACATTAAGCTGGTAAATAGTAAGAGTAGGAGGTTTATTTATTGTGATATAACGCTATAAAATTTGGCCAAAAAAAAAAAAGTCGTTTTTTCATAGTTTCTTTGTAAACCATAGCGTTAAATTATATAAATCCAATTAGTTTTACTTTTATCTTGCTATAACCCATAAAATGTAGTCCTTTTTCAATGATTTTTACCTAGTTATCAGTGATATATAGCTGTTTTTCCTACAATTGAAGTATACAATCCCTTTTTTTAGAATAATTTGCACCTAAAGTATCTTCATTAATTAAGCTAATAAATGAAGAAGTAAAAGTTTTCATTGTGATATACGGTATATTGCAAGCGTTTTTTCATAGTTTCTTGTAAACTGAAGCGTTATTTATATGATACAAGTATTTTTACTTTATCAGTTGCTATAAACCCATAAAATGGTATTGTTTTCAATGATTTTTAGCTAGTTATTCAGTGATATATAGCCCGTTTCCTACAAATGGAAGTATAAAAATCTCTTTTTAGAATAAATTGGCACCTATAAGTAGCTTACATTACATAAGCTATTAATAGAAGATGTAAGAGTTTTATTTATTGTGATATAACGTATATTTGTCCAAGAGTTTTTCATAGGTCTTCTAACTGTAGCGTTATTGTATATATCCAAGAGTGTTTTATCTTATTATATTGCTATAAACCCATAAAATGTAGGTTTACAATGATATTAGCTATTTCTCGGTGATATATAGCTGTTTTCCTAAAATTGAAGTATAAATCCTCTTTTAGAATAATTTGCACCTTTAAGTAGCTTACATTACATTAAGCTATTAAATAGAAGAGTAAGAGAGGTTATTTATTTGTGGTATAACGTATATTGCAAGCGTATTTTTCATAGTATCTTCTAAGCTGTACGTTATTGTATATATCCGTAGTTTTACTTATTATATATGCTATAAACCCATAAAATGTAGTGTTTTGAATGATTTTAGCTAGTTATCAGTGATATATAGCTGTTTCTACAAATTGAAAGTATAAAATCCTCTTTTTAGAATAATGTTGCACCTATAAGTATCTTACATACATTAAGCTATTAAATAGAATAGTGATAGAGGCTTATTGTATTGTAATATAAATTGCTATATTGCAATCGTTTTTTCATTTTTCTTTCTAAACTGTAGCTTTATTGTATATATACAATTATTTTTTACTTATTATATGTCTATAAACCCATAAATGTGTAGTGTTTTTCAATGAAATAGCTATTTCTCGGTGTATATAGCTGTTTTTTCCTACAATCGAAGTATAAAATCCTCTTTTTAGAATATTTGCACCTATAAAGTAGCTTACATAACATTAAGCTTATAAATAGAAGAGTTAGCGGTTATATATTGTGATATACGGTTTATTCAAGCGTTTGTCAATAGTTATTCTTCTAAACTCTAGCGTTATTGTTATATACAAAGTAGTGGGTTACTTATTATATTGCTATAACCCCTTAAAATGTAGTGTTTTGAATGATTTTAGCTTAGTTATCAGTGATATATAGCTGTTTTCCATACAAAGTGAAGTATCCCATCCTCCTTTTTTTAGAATAATTTGCCCCTATAAGTACTTACATTACATAAGCTATTAAATAGAAGAGTAAGAAAAAAAGGCTATTTATTTGATATAAACGGTATATTGCAAAGCGTTTTTGTCATAGTTTCTTCTAACTGTAGGCGTTATGTATAATACATACTAGTTTTACTTATTATATTGCTATAAACCCATAAAATGTAGTGTTTTTCAAGTGATATTAGCTATTTTATCGTGATATATAGCTGTTTTCCTACAAAATTGAAAAATCCCATCCTTTTTTTAGAATATCTTGCCCCTAGTAATTAGCTTACAATTACATTAAGCTAGTAATAGAAGAGTAAGGGGTTATTTATTGTGAATAACGGATATTGTCAATGCCGGTTTTCATGAGTTTTCTTGTCCCAACTGTAGCGTTATTTGTATATATATACAAGTAAATTTTTTACTTATCATATTGCTATAAACCCTAAATGTAGTGTTTTTCAATGATATTAGCTATTTAATATCGGTGATATATAGCTGTTTTTCCTACCAATTGAAGTTAAAATCCTCTTTTTAGAATAATTTGGCACCTATAAGTGTGCTTACTTACATAAGCTATAATAGAAGAGTATAGAGGTTATTTATTGTGATATAACGGTATATTTTCAGCGTTTTTTCATAGTTTCTTGTAAACTGTAGCGTTTATTGTATATTATGTAGGTACAAGTACTGTTTACTTATATATTGCTATAAACCCATAAAATTTAGTGTTTTTCAATGATTTTAGCTTGTTATCAGTGATATATAGATGTTTTCCCTACACATTGAAGTATAAATCCTCTTTTAGAATAATTTGCACCTATATTAAGCGTACAAGTACATAAGCTATTAAATAGAAGAGTAAGAGGAATTTATTGTGATATAACTGTATATTGCAAGCGTTTTTTCATAGTTTCTTGTAAAACCTGTAAGCGTTATTGTATATTACAGGAGTAGTTTTACTTATTCATATTGCTATAAACCCAATAAATGTAGTGTTTTCAATGATATTAGCTATTTATCGGTGATATATAACTGTTTTTCCTACAAATCGAAGTATAAATCCTCTTTTTAACTATAATTGCACCTATAAAGTATCTTACATAACATTAAGCTATTAATAGAAGAGTTAGAGGTTATATATTGTGATATAACGGTTTAACTTGCAGCGTTTGTCTATATGTTTCTTCTAAACTGTAGCGTGTACATTGTATATATAGTTCAGGTGGATAGTTTTACTTATTATATTGCTATAAACCCATAAAATATAGTGTTTTCATGATATAGCTATTTATCGTGATATATAGCTGTTTTCCTACAAAATTGAAATTACAATCCTTCTTTTTTAGAATAATTTGCACCATCGTAGCTTACATTACATAGCTATTAAATTAGAAGAGTAAAGAGTGTTAATTTATTTGTGATAATCCGTATATAGCAAGGCGTTTTTCATAGTTGTCTTGTAAACTGTACGTTTTGTATATATACAAGTATTTTACTTATCATATTTAATAAACCCATAAAATGTAGTGTTTTCAATGATTTTAACTATTTATCATGTTATATTCTGTTTTCCTACAAATGAGGTATAAAATCCTCTTTTTAGAATATTTGTCACCTATAAGTTTGCTTCCCATTACATAAGCTATTAAATAGAAGAGTAAAGAGGTTATTTTTGTGATATACGGTTTCTTGCAGCGTTTTTCATAGTTTCTTGTAAACTGTAGCGTTTTATTTTATATCTAACAGTAGTTTTACTTCTGATATTGCTATAAACCCATAAAATGTAGTTGTTTTTAATGATATTTGCAAATTATCGGTGGAGTATATAGCTGTTTTCCTACAAATTAAAAGTTAAAATCCTCTTTTTAGAATATTTCACCTATAAGTAGCTTACATTACATTAAGCTATTAAATAGAAGAGTAAGAGGTTATTTATGTGTGATATAACGGTATATAGCAAGCGTTTTGCATAGTTTTCTTGTAAACTGTAGCGTTATTGTATATATAACAAGTAGTTTTACTTATTATACTTGCTATAAAACCCATAAAGTAATTGTTTTCATGATTTTAGCTAGTTATCAGTGGATATATAGCTGTATTTCCTACAAATTGAAGTATAAAATCCTTTTTTTTGAATAATTTGCAAATAAGTAGCTTATTTACATTAAGCTATTAAATAGAAGCGTAAGGAGTTTATTTATTGTATATAACAGTATTTGTCAAAGCGTTTTTTTTTTCATAGTTCTTGTAAACTGTAACCGTTATTTTATATATACAAGTAGTTTTACTTATGATATTTGCTTATAAAACCCATAAAATAGTAGTGTTTTTAATGATATTTGCAAATTATCGTTGATATATATCTGTTTTCCCTACAAAATTAAAGTATAAAATCCTCTTTTTAGAATAATTTGCACCTCTAAGTAGCTTACATTACATTAAGCTATTAAATAGAGAGTAAGAGGTTATTTATTGTTGATATAACGGTATATTGCCAAGCGTTTTTTTCATAGTTTCTTCTAAACTGTTAGCGTTTTTTATAATACAAATAGTTTACTTATTATATTGCTATACAGCCAATAAAAATGTAGTGTTTTCAATGATTTTAGCTAGTTATCAGTGATATATAGCTGTTTTCCTACAAATTGAAGTATAATTCCTCCTCTTTTTTTAGAATAATTTGCACCTATAAGTAGCTTACATTACATTAAGCTAATAAATAGAATAGTAAAGAATTTATTGTGATATAACGGTATATTCCAAGCGTTTTTCATAGTTTCTTGTAAACTGTAACGTTATTGTTCTATATACAAGTATTTTTACTTAGCATATTGCTATAAACTCGTTATAAGGTAGTGTTTTCAATGAACTATTAGCCCTAGTTATCAGTGATATATAGCGGTTTTTCCTACAAATTGAGGTTATAAAATCTTTTTTTAGGATAATTTGCACCTATAAGTAGCTTCCATTACATTAAGCTATTAAATAGAAGAGTAAAGAGGTTATTTTTGTGATATATACGGTATCATTGCTAGCGTTTTTTTTCATAGTTTTCCTTGTAAACTGTAGCGTTATTGATAATATACAAGTAGTTTTACTTATCAGATTGCTATAAACCCTAAAATTTTAGTGTTTTCATGAGATTAATATTTAGCGTTGATATATAGCTGTTTTCTATAAATTGAAGTATACACTTACAATCCTTTTTTTTAGAATTAATTTGCACCTATAAGTAGCTTTACATTTACATTATCCTAATGAGCATAGAAAGTAAGAGGTTATTTATTGTGATATAATCGGTATATTGCAAGCGTTTGTCATAGTTTTCTTTGTAAAATATAGCGTTTTATGAATATCAGACAAGTAAGTTTTTACCTTATCATATTGGCTATCAACCTATAAATGTAATGTTTTCAATGATAGAGCTATTGTCGGTGATATATAGCTGTTCTCCTACAATTGAAGTATAAAATTCCTTTTTTAGAATAATTTGCACCTATAAGTAGCTTACATTACATTAGCTAATGAATGGAAGAGTAATAGGTTTATTTATTGTGATCTAAAGTAATATCAAAGCGTTTTTTCATAGTTTCTTGTAAACTGTAGCGTTATTGTATATATACAAGTAGTTTTACTTATCAGATTGCTATAACCCCCATTAAAATTTGTTTTTCAATGATATTAGCTATTTATCGGTGATATATAGCTGTTTTCCTACAAATTGAAGTATAAAATCCTCTTTTTAGAATAATTTGCACCTATAAGTAGCTTACATAACATTAAGCTATTAAATATATATAAGAGATTAGAGGTTATATATTGTGATATAACGGTTTATTGCAAGCGTTTTTCATAGTTTCTTCTAAACTGTAGCGTTATTGTATATATACAAGTAGTTTTACTTATTATATTGCTATAAACCCATAAAATGTAGTGTTTTGAATGATTTTAGCTAGTTATCAGTGATATATAGCTGTTTTCCTAAGCTACTTATAGGTGCAAATTATTCTAAAAAGAGGATTTTATACTTCAATTTGTAAATTGAAGTATAAAATCCTCTTTTTAGAATAATTTGCACCTATAAGTAGCTTCCATTACATTAAGCTATTAAATAGAAGAGTAAGAGGCTATTTATTGTGATATAACGGTATATTGCAAGCGTTTTTCATAGCTTCTTGTAAACTGTAGCGTTATGGTATATATACAAGTAGTTTTACTTATCATATTGCTATAAACCCATAAAATGTAGTGTTTTCAATGATATTAGCTATTTATCGGTGATATATAGCTGTTTGCCTACAAATTGAAGTATACAATCCTTTTTTTAGAATAATTTGCACCTATAAGTATCTTACATTACATTAATCTAATAAATAGAAGAATAAGAAGTTATTCATTGTGATATAACGGTATATTGCAAGCGTTTTTCATAGTTTCTTGTAAACTGAAGCGTTATTGTATATATACAAGTAGTTTTACTTATTACTTGCGATAAACCCATAAATGTAGTGTTTTGAATGATTTTTAGCTAGTTATCGTGATATATACTATTTTCCTAGTCTACTTATAGGTGGCAAATTCTTCTAAAAAGAGGTTTTATACTTCAATTTGTAATTGAGTATAAAATCCTCTTTTTAGAATAATTTGCACCTATAAGTACTTCCATTACATAGCTATTAAATGAAGAGTAGAGGCTATTATTGTGATATAACGGTATATTGCAAGCGTTTTTTCATGCTTCTTGTAAACTGTAGCGTTATGGTAATATATACAATTTAGTTTTACCTTTCTCATATTGCTCTAAACCCATAAAATGTAGTGTTTTCAATGATATTAGCTTTTATCGGTGATATATAGCAGTTGCCTAAAATTTGAAGTATACAATCCTTTTTTTAGATAATTTGCACCTATAGTATCTTAACATTACATTAATCCTAATAATAGAAGAATAAAATTTATTCATTGTGATATAACGGTATATTGCAAAGCGTTTTTTCATAGTTTTCTTGTAACTGAAGCGTTATTGTATATATACAAAGTAGTTTTACTTATCAGATTGCTATAAACCATAAAATGTAGTGTTTTCAATGATTTTAGCTATTATTAGTGATATATAGCTGTTTTCCTTACCAATTGAATATAAAATTCTTTTTTGTTTTCGAATAATTTTTGCACCATAATTACTTAAACATTCATTAAGCTATTAAATAGCAAGTAAGAGGTTATTTATTGTGATATAACGGTCTATTGCAAGCGTTTTGCATAGTTCTTCTAAACTGTAGCGTTATGTATAAATACAAGTAGTTTTTACTTATATTATTGCTATAAAGCCATAAAATGTAGTGTTTCATCAATGATTTTAGCTAGTTATCATGATAATAGCTGTTTTCCCCCTAACAAATTGAAGTATACATATTTTTTTTAGAATAATTTGCACCTATAGGTAGCTTCATTACATTAAGCTAGTTATTTAGAAGAGTAAGAGGTTATTATTGTGATATAACGGTGTATTGGCAAGCGTTTTTCATAGTTTCTTCTAAACTGTAGCGTTATTGTATATTACAAGTAGTTTTACTTATTATATGCTATAAACCCATAAAATTAGTGTGTTTCAATGATTGTGCTAGTTATCAGTGATATATAGCTGTTTTCCTACAATTGAAGTATAACTCCTCTTTTAGAATAATTTGCACCTATAGTAGCTTTCATTACCTTAACTTATTCAATAAAGAGTAGAGGTTATTTATTGGATATAACGGTATATTGCATGCGTTTTTCTAGTTTCTTGTAACTGTAGCGTTATTGTAATATACAATAGTTTTACTTATTATATTGCTATAAACTCATAAAATGTATGTGTTTTCAATGATTTTAGCTATTATCAGTGATATATAGCTGTTTTCCTACAATTTAAGTATAAAATCCTCTTTTTTAGAATAATTTTTGCACCTATAAAAAGCCTTACTTACTTAAGCTATTAAATAGAAGAGTAGGAGGTTATTTTATTGTGATATAACGTTATATTTGCATGCGTTTTTCATAGTTTCTTGTAAACTGAAGCGTTATTGTAATATATACCAGTAGTTTTACTTATTATATTGCTATAAAACCCATAAAATGTAGTGTTTTCGATGATATTACTATTTTATCGTGTATATAGCCTGTTTTCCTACAAGTGAAAGTATAAAAATCCTCTTTTTAGAATAATTTTTCAACCTATAAGGAGCTTACATTTACTTAAACTATTAAATAGAAAGTCGAGTGGGTATTTATGGTGATAGAACGGTATATTGCAAGCTATTTTTCATAGTTTTTTCTAAACTGTAGCGTTATTGTATATATACAGTGTTTTACATTATTATATTGCTATAAACCATAAATTTATTGTTTTCAATGATTTTACTAGTTCTCAGTGATATATAGCTGTTTTCCTTACAAATTGATGTTATACAATCATTTTTATAGAATAGTTTGCACTATAAGTATATTACATTACATTAGCTTATAATAGAAGAGTAAGAGGTTATTTATTGTGATATAACGTATCTTGCAAGCGTTTTTTCATAGTTTCTTGTAACTGAAGCGTTATTGTAGATATACAAGTAGTTTACTTATTATTTGCTAGTAAACCTCATAAAATGTAGTGTTTTCGATGATATTAGCTATTTATCGGTGATATATAGCTGTTTCCTACAAAGTGAAGTAGTAAAATCCTCTTTTTAGAATAATTTGCACCTATAAGAGCTTACTTACATTAAGCTATTACTAGTAGAGTAAGAGGTTATTTATTGTGATATAACATTATATTTCAGCGTTTTTTTCATAGTTCTTGTAAACTGTAGCGGTTATTGTATATATACAAGTATTTTACTTATCATATTGCCTATAACCTTAAATGTAGTGTTTTCAATGAATGTTAGCTATTTATCGTGATATATAGCTGTTTTCCCTACAAAGTGAAGTAAAAATCCCTCTTTTTAGATAATTTGCACCTATAAGTACTTTACATTACATTAAGCTATTAAAAGAAGAGTAAGAGGTTTATTTATTGTGATATAACGGTAATTTGCAAGCGTTTTTCATAGTTGATTGTAAACTGTAGCGTTATTGTATAATATACCAGTGTTTTACTTATTATATTATATAAACCCTAAAATGTAGTGTTTTCATGATTTTTTAGCTAGTTATCATTGATATATAGCTGTTTTTTCCTACAAATTGAAGTATAAATCCTTTTTTTAGGAATAAGTTGCAAATATAAGTAGCTTACCTTCATTAAGCTATTAAATAGAAGAGTAAGAGTTATTTATTGTGATAGAATGTATATTGGCAAGCGTTTTTCATTTTTTCTGTAAACTGTAGCTAATTGTGATATACAAGGTAGTTTTACTTATATATTGCTTATAACCATAAAATGTAGTATTTTCAATGATTTTAGCTAGTTATCGGTACTATATAGTGTTTTCCTACCAATGGATGTATAAAATCTCTTTTTAGAATAATTTGCACCTATAGGAAGCTTACATTACATTAAGCTAATAAATAGGAAGGTAATGGGTTAGTTTATTGTGATTAACGGTATATGCTTGCGTTTTTCCATCGTTTCTTCTAACTGTAGCGGGTTGTAATGGTATCTATACAAGTATTTTACTTATTATATTGCTATACAACCCATAAAATGTAGTGTTTTCAATGATTTTAGCTAGTTATCGTGGATATATAGCGTGTTTTTCCTGACAAATTGAAGTATAAAAATCCTCTTTTTAGAATAATTGTACCTATACGTGCTTCATTACATTAAGCATTAATAAGAAGAGTAAGAGGTTATTTATTGGTGGTATAACGGTATTTGCAAGCCGTTTTTCATAGTTTCTTCTTAACTGTAGGTTATTTGTTTATATACAAGTAGTTTTACTTATTATATTGCTATAAACCCATAAAATTTAGTGTTTTCACCACAAAAAATGATATAGCTATTTATCGGTGATATATAGCTGTTTTCCTACAAATTGAAGTATAAAATCCTCTTTTAGAATAATTTGCACCTATAGCAGCTTACATAACATTAAAGTTTATTAAATATATATAAGAGATTAGAGTTATATATTGTGTATAACGGGTTTATTGCAGCGTTTTTCATAGTTTCTTGTAAACTGTAGCGTTTTATTGTATCTATACAAGTATTTTACTTTTATATGTGCTGATAACCCATAAAATGTAGGGTTTTGGAATGATTTTAGCTAGTTATCAGTGATATTAGCTGTTTCCTAAGCTACTTATAGGTGGCAAATTATTCTAAAAAGAGATTTACTTCAATTTGTAAATTGAAGTATAAAATCCTCTTTTTAGAATAATTTGCACCTATAGTAGCTTGCCATTACACATTAAAGCTATTAATAGAAGAGGTAGAGGCTATTTATGGGTGATATAACGGTATATTGCAACGTTTTTCATAGCTTCTTGTAAACTGTAGCGTTATGGTATATATACAATCGTTTTTACTTATCATATTGCTATACTATAAACCCATAAATTTAAGTGTTTTTCAATGATTATTAGCTATTTATCGGTGATTATATAGAGTTTGCTACATTGAAGTATACAATCTTTTTTTAGAATAATTTGCACCTATAAGTATCTTACATTACAGTTTTTTGTAATCTAATAAATAGAAGCTAAAGAAGTTATTCATTGTGATATAACGGTATATTGCAAGCGTTTTTCATAGTTTATTGTAAACTGAAGCGTTATTGTATATATACAAGTAGTTTTACTTATTTCCCAGATTGCTATAAAACCCATAAAATGTAGTGTTTTCAATGATTTTTGCTAGTTTATCAGTGATATATACTGTTTTCCTACAAATTGAAGTATAAATCTTTTTTTTAGATAATCGCACCTATAAGTAGCTTACTTACATTAAGCTATTAAAGTAGCAGAGTAAGAAGGTTTATTTTATTGTGATATAACGGTATATTGCAAGCGTTTTTCATAGTTTCTTCTAAACTGTCGCGTATTGTATAAAAACAATAGTTTTACTTATATTATTGCCATAAAGCCTAACTGTAGTGTTTCAATGATTTTAGCTAGTTTATCAGTGATATATAGCTGGTTTTCCTACAAATTGAAGTATAACATATTTTTTTAGAATAATTTGCATCTATAAGTAGCTTACATTACATTAAGCATATTTAAAGAGTAGAGGTTATATAGTTGTGATATAACGGTGTATTGCAAGCGTTTTCATAGTTTCTTCTAAACTGTAGCGGTATTGTATATATACAATTAGTTTACTTATTATATTGCTATAAACCCATAAATGGGTAGTGTTTTCAATGATTTTCTAGTTTATCAGTGATATATTAGCTGTTTTCCTACAACTGAAGTATAAAATCCCTTCTTTTTAGAATAATTTTGCACCTATAATTAGCTTACTTACATAAGCTATTAAGATAGAAGAGTAAAAGAGGTTATTTATTGTGATATAACGGTATTTGCTGCGTTTTTTTTCATAGTTTCTTGTAACTGTAGCGTTATTGTATATATAACAAGTAGTTTTACTTATTATATTGCTATAAAACCCCATAAAATGTAGTGTTTTTTCATGATTTTAGCTAGTTATCAGTGATTATAGCTGTTTTCCTACAAATTTAGTATAAAATCCTCATTTTTAGAATATTTGCACTATAAAAAGCTTACATTACATTAAGCTATTAAGATAGAAGAGTAAGAGGTTATTTATTGTGATATAACGTTATATTGCATGCGTTTTTCATAGTTCTTGGTAAACTGAAGGCGTTATTGTATATATACGAATAGTTTTACTTATTATATTGCTATAAACCATAAAATGTAGTGTTTTCGTATGATATTAGCTATTTATCGTGATATATAGCTGTTTTCCTACAAAGTGAAGTATAAAATCCTCTTTTTAGAATAATTTTTCACCTATAAGTAAGCTTACATTACATTTAAACATTAAATAGAAGAGTAAGTGGGTATTTATGGTGATAGAACGTATATTGAAGCTATTTTCATAGTTTCTTCTAAACTGTATCCGTTTATTGTTATAACAAGTAGTTTTACTTATTATATTGCATAAACCCTAAACTCGTAGTGTTTTTCAATGATTTTACCTATTATCAGTGATATATACTGTTTTCCTACAAATTGATGTATACATCATTTTTTATAGAATAGTTTAAGCACCTATAAGTATCTTACATTACTTAGCTTATAATAGAAGAGTAAGAGGTTATTTATTGGATATAACGGTATATTGCAAGCGTTTTTTTTTCATAGTTTTCTTGTAACTGGGGGGGGGGAAGCGTTATTGTATATATACAGTATTTTTACTTATTATATTGCGCTCTAAAACCCATAAAAGGTACGTTTTTTTTCGTGATATAGCTATTTATCGTGATTATATAGGCTGTTTCCTACATAAGTGAAGTATAAAAATCCTCTTTTTAGAATAATTTGCACCTATAAGTAGCTTACTTACATTAAGCTATTAAATAGTAAGAGTAAGAGGGTTATTTAATTGTGATATAAACAGTATATTGCAAGCGTTTTTCATAAGTTTTCTTGTAAACTGTAGCGTTATTGTATATATACAAGTAGTTTTAACTTATCATATTATTGCTATAAACCCTTAAAATTAGTGTTTTTCAATGATGTTAGCTATTTATCGGGATATATAGCTGTTTTCCTACAAAGTAAGTATAAAATCCTCTTTTTAGAATATTTGCACCTATAGTCGTTAGCTTACATTACATTAAGCTATTAAATAGAAGAGTAGAGGTTATTTATTGTGATATAACGGTATATTGCAAGCGTTTTCATAGATTCTTGTAAACTGTAGCGTTATTGTATATATACTCAGTAGTTTTACTTATTATATTGATATAAACCCATAAAATTAGTGTTTTCAATGATTTTGCTGTTATCATTGATATATAGCTGTTTTCCTATCAAATTGAAAGTATACAATCCTTTTTTTAAATAATTTTGCAAGTTTTTTTTAATTTTTATTTTTTTTTTTATATAAGTAGCTTACATTACATTAAGCTTTAAATAGAAGAGAAGAGGTTATTTTATTGTGATAAATGGTAATATTGCAAGCGTTTTTTTCATTTTTTCCTTTGTAAACTGTAGCGTATTTGTATATAATACCCAGTATTTTTGACTTCTCATATTGCTATAAATCCCCTAAATGTAGTAATTTTTCAATGATTTTAGCTAGTTTATCGGTGATATATAGCTTTTTCCTACAAATTGATGTATAAAATCCTCTTTTTAGGAATAATTTGCACCTATAAGAAGCTTACATTACATTAAGCTAAAAATAGAGAGTAATGGGTTATTTATTGTTATATAAACGGTATTTGCTTGCGTTTTTCATAAGTTTCTCTAAACTGTAGCGTTATTGTATATATTACAAGTAAGTTTTTTTACTTATTATATTTGCTATAACCCATAAAATGTAGTGTTTTTCAATGATTTTTAAGCTAGCTAGTTATCAGTGGATATATAGCTGTTTGTCCTATCAAATTGAAGTAATAAAATCCTCTTTTTAGAATAATTTTGTACCTATAGTAGCTTTACATTACATTAAGCTTATTATAGAAGAGTAGAGGTTATTTATGTGGTATACACGGTAGATTGCAAGCGTTTTTCATAGTTTTCTTCTAACTGTAGCGTTATTGTATATATACAAGTAGTTTACTTATTAAAAATATTTTTGGGCTCCCAAAAACCGCCCTTTGTTTTTTTTTTTTTTTTAAATAAAAAACACATAAACAATGTAGTTGGGTTTCAATGCTATTTAGCTATTTATATCGGTGATATATAGCTGTTTTCCTACAAATTTAAGTATAAAATCCCTCTTTTTAGAAATATTTGCACCTATAGAGCAGCTTACATAACATTAAGCTATTAAATATATATAAGAGATTTAGAGGTTATATAGTGTGAATAACGGTTTAGTGCAAGCGTTTTTCATAGTTTGTTTGGTTTTTCTTCTAACTGTAGCGTTTTGTATATATACAAGTAGTTTTACTTATTATATTGCTATAACCCATAAAATGTAGTGTTTTGAATGATTTTAGCTAGTTATCAGTGATATTAGCTGTTTCCCCTACTACTTATAGGTGCAAATTATTAACTAAAAGATGATTTTATACTTCAACTTTGTAAATTGAAGTATAAAATCCTCTTTTTAGAATAATTCATGCACCTATAAGTACTTCCATTACAGTAAGCTATTACATAGAAGAGTAAGAGGCTATTTATTGTGATATAACGGTATATTGCAATCGTTTTCATAGCTTTTCTTGTAAACTGTAGCGTTATGGGTATATAACAAGTAGTTTTTCCTTATCTTATTGCTATAAACCCTACAATTGTAGTGTTTTCATGATATTAGCTATTTATCGGTGATATATAGCAGTTTGCGCTACAAATTGAAGTATACCATCCTTTTTGTTAGAATAATTTGCACCTATAAGTATCTTTTACATACATTAATCCTAATAAATTAGAAGAATAAGAGTTATTCATTGTGATATAACGTTATATTGCAAGCGTTTTTCATAGTTTCTTTGTAAACTGAAGCGTTATTTGTATATAACAGTAGTTTACTTATCAGATTGCTATAACCCATAAAATGTAGTGTTTTCCAAATCTTTTAGCTGAGTTATCAGTGATATATACTGTTTTTCCTACAATTTGAATTATAAAAATCTTTTTTTAGAATAATTTGCACCCTATAAGTAGCTTACATTACATTAAGCTATTAAATAGCAGAGTGAAGAGGTTATTTATTGTGATATAACGGATTTGCAAGCTTTTTTCATAGTTTCTTCCTAAACTGTAAGCGTTATGTATAAAAAACAAGTAGTTTTACTTATATTATTGCTATAAAGCCATAAAATGTAGTGTTTCAATGCATTTTAGCTAGTTATCAGTGATATATAGCTGTTTTCCTACAAATTGAGTATAACATATTTTTTTTTTAGAATATTTTCACCTATAAGTAGCTTACATACATTAAGCTATAAATAGAAGAGTAAGAGGTTATATATTTTGATATAACGTGTATTCAGCGTTTTTCATATTCTTCTAAACTGTAGCGTTATTGATATATACAAGTAGTTTTTTAACTTATTATATTGCTATAAACCCATAAAATGTAGTGTTTTTCAATGATTTTAGCTAGTTATCAGGATATATAGCTGTTTTCCTACAAAGTGAAGTATAAAATCCTCTTTTTTAGAATATTTGCACCTATAATTAGCTTACATTACATTAAGCTATTCAATAGAAGAGTAAGAGGTTATTTTATTGTGATATAACGGTATATTGCATGCGTTTTTTCACAGTTTCTTCTTGTAAAACTGCTTAGCGGTATTGTATATATACAAGTAGTTTTACTTATTTATATAGAATGCTATAAACCCTAAAATGTAGTGTTTTCAATGATTTTAGCTAGTTCAGTGATTATAGCTTGTTTTTCCTACAAATTTAAGTATAAAATCCTCTTTTTAGAATAATTTGCACTATAAAAAAGCTTACATTACATTAAAGCCTATTAATAGAAGAGTAAGAGTTATTTATTGTGATATAACGTATATTGCATGCGTTTGTGTTCATAGTTTCTTGTAAACTGAAGCGTTTATTGTATATATACAATGTAGTTTTACTTATTATATTGCTATAAACCATAAAATGTAGTGTTTTTTCGATGATATTAGCTATTTATCGGTGGATATATAGCTGTTTTCCCTACAAGTGAAGTAATAAAATCCTCTTTTTAAGAATAATTTGCAAATATAAGTAGCTTACATTACATTAAGCTATTAAATAGAAGAGTAGAGGTTTATTTATTGTGATATAATGGTATATTGCAAGCGTTTTTCATTTTTTCTTGTAAACTGTAGCGTTATTGTATATCATACAAGTAGTTTACTTATCATATTGCCTATAAACCCATAAAATGTAGTATTTTCAATGATTTTAGCTAGTTATCGGGTGATATATGCTTTTTTCCTCAAATTGATGATAAAATCGCTTTTTAAATAATTTGCACCTTAAAGAACTTACATTACCTTAAGCTATAAATAGAAGAGTATGTGTTATTTATTGTGATATAACCGTTTATATTGCAAGCGTTTTTCATAGTTTCTTGTAAACTGGTACGTTATTGTCATATATACATGTAGTTTTTAAACATTAAGTATATTGCTATAACCCATAACAATGCGTGTTTTTTTCAATGGAGATTAGCTTATTTATCGGTGATAAAATAGCTGTTTTTCCTAAATATTGAAGTATAAAATCCTCTTTTTAGAATAATGTGGTACACCTGAAAGTAGCTTACATTACATTAAGCTATTAAAATAAGAAGAGTAGGAGGTTATTTATTGTGATATACGATATATTGCAAGCGTTTTTCATAGTTTTCTAGTAAACCATAGCGTTATTGTAATATAACAAGTAGTTTTTACTTATTATATTGCTATACACCCCTAAATGTAGTCTTTTTTCCCTGATGTTACTAGTTATCAGTGATATATAGCTGTTTCCTACAAATTGAAGTATACAATCCTTTTTTAGAATAATTTGCACTATAAGTATCTTACATACATTAAGCTAATAAATAGAAGATAAGAAGTTTCTTCATTGTGATATAACGGCATATTGCAAGCGTTTTTTCATAGTTTTCTTGTAAACCTGAAGCGTTATTGTATATATACAAGTAGTTTTACTTATCAATTGCTATATAACCCATAAAATGTAGTGGTTTTCAATGATTTTAGCTAGTTATCAGTGGTATTTATAGCTGTTTTTCCTACAATAAGTATAAAATCCTTTTTTTAAGAATAATTGCAAATATAAGTAGCTTACATTACATTAAGCTATTAAATAGAAGAGTACGAGGTTATTTATTGTGATATAACGGTATATAGCATGCGTTTTTCATAGTTTCTTGTAAACTGTAGCGTTATTGTATATATACAAGTAGTTTTAGTTATCAGATTGCTATAAACCCATAAAATGTAGTGTTTTCAATGATATTAGCTAGTTATCGGTGATATATAGCTGTTTTCCTACAAATTGAAGTATAAAATCCTCTTTTTAGAATAATTTGCACCTATAAGTAGCTTACATTACATTAAGCTATTGAATAGAAGAGTAAGAGGAAATTTATTGTGATATAACGGTATATTCCCAGCGTTTTTCATAATTTCTTGTAAACTGTAGCGTTATTGTATATATACAAGTAGTTTTACTTATCATATTGCTATAAACCCTTAAAATGTAGTGTTTTCAATAATGTTAGCTATTTATCGGTGATATATAGCTGTTTTCCTACAAATTGAAGTATAAAATCCTCTTTTTAGAATAATTTGCACCTATAAGTAGCTTACATTACATTAAGCTATTAAATAGAAGAGTAAGAGGTTATTTATTGTGATATAACGGTATATTGCATGCGTTTTTCATAGTTTCTTGTAAACTGTAGCGTTATTGTATATAAACTAGTAGTTTTACTTATTATATTGCTATAAACCCATAAAATGTATGTTTTCATGATTTTTTGTCAGTGATATATAGCTGTTTCCTACAAATGAAGTAACAATCCTTTTTTAGAATATTGCACCTATAAGTATTTACTTTTTTTTTTAAAA
>JACEEZ010017041.1:0-17500 GCA_016584305.1 Chionoecetes opilio
ATTTTTTGTCTTTTCAGAAATACCAAGTTGAAGCAAATAGGCTTCAGGAAATATTTCTTTTTGAAAGCTTCACTGAGTACCTATTTTGGGTGTATATGTCTTTCTTACACAAACCCTTTAAACCAAGAAGAGTGTGGCGTTCAGCATCTCCACAGAAACCATCCCGCTGGCGGGATCTGCTATCCCCCACTTTCCTGTTGACATCACACGGGATGGACGCTCACGCCGCCGCTCCTTTCCTCACGCCCATTCTCTGATACCCAAACTTCTAAATACCGAGGCGTCTCCTATAACTATCATCTCCGCTTATCTCATCACCTCTCTATCCTCTACGGGAATTTTCGTGGCCCGCCCCACATGCCGTTCCCCAAAAAGGACTCCTTTTTTCACCTCTTTGTGAAATTCCCCCTATTTTTTATATTCCCCCTCTTTGACTGTGACTTTGTTTTGTTTGGGGGCGGGGGGAGTGCGCGTGTAGTTCGTGTGACGTGCAGTCACTATGTACAGTAGTGTAGTATTGGGTAATAAACCCCGTGCACAGCTAATTCTCCTTGCGTCCTTCCCGTCTCCTCCATAGCCCTGAACCGTTGTGGAGGTTTTTGAGGGGGGTGGGTTGCCCCCCCCCCTCCTTCGTTAAAATAGGATAACCGGGGGACTGGGGTTTCAGAGAGAAGGGTTGGTTTTTATTGTTCGAGGGAAGGACATTGAGGTGGATCGGGGGACGGGGAGCTCTCGCATGTAAAAAAACCCTTTTTAAAACTGCCCTTCCACCCCGGACTGTTCTCGGGGTCCCAAACCCTTTAAAAATTACTTCTTGGTTTATTTCGTCGAAAGACGACAAACACCCCAAAATTACTCGTAAATGCTTACATACAGGTAGATTTTTCCTGAACCCTCATTCTCTTGAACTTGCGTTTTATTCTGAAAAGACTTTTTAAAAAATTTGAGTTTTCATTATTCAATTGTTTTGCCAATATTTTCCCCATTGCTCAAAAAAAAAAATGAAAAACAAATTTTTTTTTATTGGAACTTTTTTAATTTTTGATTGAGGGTATTCTGATATGTCCCAAAAAAAGTACGGAAAATTTTACGGTAAATGATAATCATTCCGCTAAAAGGGCATGGATGTGACAGCGCGAGAAACGGCTTGAGCGTGAGCTTTTTAAAAAAACTCCCCATTAAAAATGGTTCTGCTGATGGGTGGCGGGGAAAAGCTGATTAAACCCCTTTACTCCTAACCAGGCACTTCTCTTCAGACTGGTCACCTTTGCCTTTCCTTCGAAGCCCCCCCCCAAAAACCGCCTCCGCTATAACTCGTCTCCAAGCCCTTTGCGTCATGTCTCCCTACAAGAAAGGCAGGCGCCACGAAAGACCTAAAACACCACCTTCAGGATAGGGGGTGAAGACTAAACATAAAACAGCGGTTCCCACCCTTTTTTCACCCCTCCCAAACCCTGTGCGCGGCGTCATGGCCCAAAAATGTCCGGCAGGCACGTCTGCCCACCAAAAGCCAGAAGTTTCCCCTTGTCCTCTCTTCAGGGGGCGGCGGTGGGTGGGGTTACAGGAAAAAGGGTTCTCAGGCAACTTAATCTGTGGGTGCAAGGTACGGCAATAATTGATCCTGGCTGCTGGGGGGGTACTCTTGTTATCACATACTCTTATCCCTTCTCCCGACTTCTCTCTCCCTCACCTTCTCTCCTCTCTCCCTTCTCTCACTCTCACCTTCTCCCCCCTCCCCCTTCCCCTTCTCTCTTCCTCTCGTGACCTCATCTGCTGAAAACCTAGGTCAGCGTTATCTCCCTTCGCTGGTAATAAGGATAGCTTTGTCAGCAAAACATCGTCTTTTTCTTGCTTCCAAAACCGTGATCAAAAATTTTCTCTCTCTCTCTCTCCTCTCTCTCTCCCCCCTTCCTCCTCCCCCTCCTCCCCCTCTCTCCCCCCTTTTCTCTCCCCCTCTCCTCCTTCTTCTCAAAACCTCTCTCTCTCTCTCTCTATCTTTTCTCTCTCTCTCTCTCTCTCTCATTCTCCTCTTCTATTTCCTTTTTTACCCTTTCTCCCTTCCTATTCCCTCATTCCCCACGTTCCCAGCCCTCACATTACCCCCCCGACAAAACGGCCGCCCTCAGACGTCTTGGGCCTGTGGGCGTCAATGCCGGGCAATTAAAGGCGTATGTCAGAGGGGGTAAGGGCTGGGGAGGACGGGGGCCCAGGCACCACCGGAAAGCATTTAGAATGCGGAAAACGGTAAAAAGGCCCATCCTTAAAAGGGGCGGGAGGGGCGCGGGTTCGTTTGTCCGGGCGCAGGAGGGTCGCCCCCAAACATGCGCATCCCATGATTGTCGCAGGGGTTGGCCAAAAAGGTTCGGTGAAGCCGAAGGTTGTACGCAATCGTGGTCGTTGCCGGAGATACTAAAATGAGGGGTCCTTTTTGACCCCATTGTGTCCGGGAACCTGGGGAGGGAAAAGTCATCTACAAAACTGATCCTACCCTAAAAATATATATAGTTCGGGGGAAACCCTTTGGGGAGAGAAAATTAATCTTTAAACCACGCTTCAACACCACAAAATCTAAAATAAAAACAAAAATTTATACCAGTACATCCAGAAATAAAAATGGTATGCATGACATGAAAAGGGCACGTGAGACGGGGGGTCCCCGAAAATGTTCCGATGTCCTGTGTGGTGAGTTAAGATAGTTTTTCATCCTATCAAAACCTTTGAAAAGTCCCAAACTACAATTTTTGACTACAAAAAGCGCCGCCAGCAGCACGAACGGGGCGGCTCAAACCGCTGTCCGAATGCGCGGGGTCTCACATTGAAAGCTCCTCTCTACACCTTCCACCTGAGGGGCCCTTTCTGGTGAAGCGACGCCGTTTTAACTCCGTCGGGGCTGTCGCAGAGCCGAACTTTGGGCCCGGATCAGGCGAATCCCCTTTGGGGCTGTAGGTGTAAGTTATCCTGCATTCCTGTCCTCTTCTTGCCCAGAAACCGTGAGGGAACTTGGTGGGCGCCACTCCCCGGCCCCCGAAGAGGGATATGTGGTGGGAATCGCCATTCACAACCCCACGGCCTCCCCACCTATCTATCACCACCAGCGCGGGAGGACCTTAACCCCCCCTCAGGGCTCTTTTCGCGACCCTACCAACCCCCTGTTCCGGGCGCTGAGACTTGCTAGATGGGGGTTGCAGCGTATCCACCCCCGGGGAGTTTAACCAGCGCTGGGCTACAGGCCTGTACTCGGCCAGGAGTCAGGGACATCCCCCCGGGGAATAGATAAGGATGGGAACGGGTGGTCGATCGTGGGCCGGGCATTAATCCCGGGCCCCCTTTTCACGGTATGATACGGGATTCGCCACCTGGGAAACAGAGTTAATTATTTCCCTCCTCATCACCAAAATCGTGGTCAGGTACTTAAATTTTCATCCCCGGCCCCCAGGCACGCCAGGGAACAGAGTTATACTTCCCTTCCTCATACGACCGACCCCTTTCCTCCCCCTCCTTTCACGCTCCCCCACTTTATAAAGGAAATTCCCCCCTTGCCCTAAGGGTTTTCCCACCCTTTCCCCCGGAGCACCGGCAGCCCGCTGACCCTGGCCATCAGCTCGCCGTCTTACCATATTCCCGGTGTTCTCATCAAATCCACAATTCAGACTGTATATGGTGGCCCCTACCCATCTTCACCCCCCCAAACGCGGGGAGGACCTTAACCTACCTGGTCTCCCTTTTCCGACCCTCCCAAAATGCTGTTTTCCGGGGGCTAGCTTTACTAATCGGTTTCAGCGTACCCCCCCCGCCGGGGACTTTTACCATGCCTGTCTACAGGGGGCCCGTACCGGCCAGGAGTCGGGAGCATCCCCCGGGTAAAAGATAAGGGTGGGAACGGGTGAGTCATCGTGGCCAGGGACTAAATTTAATCCCCCCCCGGGACGTACTGATCGGGATTTGCCACCGGAACAGAGTTAATTATTTCCCTCCCTCCCACCAAAATCTGGGGCGGTACTTAATTTCATCCCCGGCCACCCGCACGCCGGAAGCAGAGTTAATACTTCCCTTCCTCATACGACCGCCCGTTTTTCCTCCCCTCCTTTACGCTCAGGGGACTTCAAAGGAAATTCCCCCCTTGCCCCAAGGGGTTACCTACCTATCCACCGGAGCAACGGCGCCCCCCCGACCGTGGCCCTCAGCTCGCGGCTTACCATTGGGCCCCCGGGGTTCGTCGCACTCACACATTCGACTGTTATGGGGGTGGACCTAAAAACTCTTCACTTCCCTCACGACACCCGACCCCTTTCTAACGCGTGTGTCACTCGCTACCTCTCTATCTACATCTAAACCCCCCAGCACTAGATCAGATCATATTCCGCGCCAAAATGTTAAGCCCCCATGCCCTTCGGGAGTTTTCGAGGGGGCTCAAATCCCCTTGAAGCTCCCGTTTAGGGCCCCCCCCCGCTACGGGTTTTATTCAATCGGTCCCCTGACTGGCATGCATTAAACCCCCCACCCCTACCTGAAGGGGGGCCGGTTGGGGGAATCCCTTGTACCGAAGTAAACGGGGCAGTGCCCCTGGCGCCGGGGGGGTACGGGGAGCTTCCTCCCCCGGGTGGGAAAGCCCCGTAATTGCCGGGGGGGGGGGGGGCGACCCCCCCCTGTCCCCCCCGAGATCCCTAGCTTGCATAGTTTTCCGGGGGCATCCTTAAAACGCCCCCCCCTGCATGGGACTGTACGTTTATTAATACTCCCATCTGCTGCGACCCCCTGGAAGACCTGTATTGGTACTCAAGGGTCTCAAACCCCGCTGCGTGTGTCTCGCCGCCCCGGGTCCCGGGGGGCCCAGGGGCAGGTGTCTAGCAGGGGGTCGTGGGGAGCGTGTCTAAGGGGGTCTTCGCGTAGAGTTTCACCTCCGCCCCGCCCCCGCTACTGTCTCGCCCCAATGCCCATCGTCCCTCGAGGGGCCCCGAAGAGGAGCCACAGGGCAGGTAGTGTTGTAGGACTCGTGGGACTGAGAGTTGCACGTACCTGCCCCCCCCGGGGCAAAGCGGACGTTCTTTTGGTCGCCCCGCCGTGGGCCCCCTGGGCCCTGGGCCCGGAAAAAGCCAAAAGGGCGGGTTTTTTCGGGACTCGAGGCATCATAGGGAGCCCTTACCCGCCCCGGGGGGGCTCTTGGGGGATTCCTTGGCGCTCCCCGTGGCCCCGTCTCTCGGGGGCCCCGGGGGGAAAGGGACAGGGGCAGGTGCTCTAGTAGGCGTCGAGCGCGTAGAGTTGATAAAACCCGCCCCCCGGGGACAAAGGGGTCGCGGGCTAGGTTAGGGGGGTGGGGTGGGTGGAACGGCAGATTAGTGTCAGCCACATACTTGAGCGCGTGTAGAGACCTGTGAGGAATACTGTGTAACTCGCTCACTGCACTTGGACAAATACTCTTCTCGTAATCACTTATCCCCCCCCAGGGGGAGCCGTCGCCCAACACGAAGCCGAAGGTTTCTCCTATGTCCTCTCTTCAAGGGGCGGCGTGTGGTGGGTTACAGGTCAAAAGGGGTTTTCAGTGCGACAGTTAATCATGTGGGTGCGGGTGACGGCGAGAATTGTCCCTGACGCTAGCGGCAACTCTTATTGGGGCACAATATTCTTTCCTTCTCCTCACCTTTCTTTACACCTTTTTACCCTCTTCTCCTTCTCACCTTCTCTCTCCCTCTCGTGGACCTCATCTGCTGAAAAACCCAGTGTCAGCCCTTTCCCCCCCCTGCTGGTAGATAGGATAGCTTTAAAAAAAACAGCATCGCTTCTTCTTCCACACCCTCTCAAGAGATTCTCCTCTTCTCCTCATTCTCCTCTTCTATTTCCCTTTTTTACCTTCTCTCCTTCCCATTCCTCATTCCCACGTTCCCGCCCCCACCCCCAACAAGATGCTGTCGAAATCTCGGGAAACCCCGGCGGGGCAGGCAAACCCCCCCCCCGGGGACCCGCGCCCCATATGACCCTCCACCGTGATGCGCGCGGGTGCAACTTCGGGTGAGTTTGGTGGGGACTGGAAAGGGGAAAAAAGTGAAGCACAAAGATGGGAAAGGAAGAAAACGCTGAAATGAAAAAGAAAGCTATCCCTTCCTGAGTGGGGGAAAGATTCCGCAGTCTGGGCAAATGCAAAAACACAGAGAAATATACACCGTGATAGTCCCTTTCTGTGTCCGAGTGGGAAAGGCATTTAGTGTCCCCCTAGTAAATCAAAAACACAGAAGGGCAACTCGCCACAAAAAAAAAACATAAATAATCGCAGTGATCCCAACACCTTTATATTGAACTGAATGCAAAACCCCTAGCGGATTTCACTATACTTTTTGCTGTTTTGTGTCTACGTGGGGTGGGGATAAATACGTCACAGTGACGTCACCCCCACTCCAGCGTCCCGGACAAGAAATTTGGGAGCTCCGAATAATTGAGCCTGGGGGGGCCCCGTCCTCAAGGGCGGACCTCCTGCTCCACAGGTGGTCGCACGGAGCCTGCCTGGTTACACAGGGGACCTCTTAAAGGGTAACGTCATTTATGCCCCAGTTAAACCTACTGGGCGCCCTCTTTGGGGCCAAGGCCCCCCCTCGTTCAAACCCAAAACCCGGGGAAGTTTCAAAAGGGTTACCCCGCAGTATATCTTTATACATGTATAAAGATAGACTGTTATCTTGGAAAGTTTGTTCATAAGATTATCACAAAAAAATAGTAAAAAAACCCTTAAATAAAAAAGGGCTTATGAGACTCTGAAGAAATATGATGAACTTAACATTCACTTAAAACTCGTCGTCATGTATAACTTTGTGGGACAGCTTATAAGATGGCAGATATCAATACAAGCAGAATTTAATTAGCTTTCCATTGACATATTTCGTTTTCTGATACATACAATAATACCATGCAAACATTAAGGTTAACTAAATAAATTGCTCTCTCCCGCTCTCTCTCTCTCGCCCGTCAGGGTGGCAAGGTTGGTAGAGACGTAAGCTCGCAATGTGCTGAGTCCCTGTGCATTCGGTCAGCGGTTCGAGTCCGCCTAGTTCATGCTGACGTGGCGGCGCTTTGTATAGTCAATAACCTTGTAGTTGGTACTTGCAAAGTGTCTAGATAGGATGAAAATCTTATCTTATCTCTCTCTCTCCGACCGCTCTCTCTCTCTCTCTCTCTCTCTCTCTCTCTCTCTCTCTCTCTCTCTCTCTCTCTCTCTCTCTCCTCTCTCCCGTCTCTCTCTCTTCTCTCTCTCTCTCTCTCTCTCTCTCTCTCTCTCTCTCTCTCTCATCTCTCTCATCTCTCTCTCTCTCTCTCTCTCCTTCCTCTCTCTCTCTCTCTCTCTCATCCTCTCTCTCTCTCTCCTCTCTCTCTCTCTCTCTCTCTCTCGCTCTCTCTCTCTCTCTCTCTCTCTCTCTCTCTCTCTCTCTCTCTCTCTCTCTCTGTGATGTCACAGAGAATTCTCTGATATGATATCATCCTAATGATGGGTTTTTAGGTCAGGATGGAAATTAATTAAGTTTGTGATGACGATTGCATAATTGGTTTAATGAGAATGGTGACGCAGAGATAGAAATTATCACATCGAAGAATATTTAATGGTAATGTTAAACAAAAAGTAATTACACTGGTCGACAACAAAAATGGTTCTGAGTTCATTGTATGTGGGTTGGAAAGCATTTTCGCTGCTGATTTCAAAAATGGCATTGCTTTTTCTCTAGCACGATATAGTATGTGACAGTATCGACAGTTTAAATTATTAATAGCTATGTTATAATTATATACGTATATTATACTATATAATTAATCGAAACAATCCCCCACGTTAAATATATTACTCGTAGTCTACATTATGGTGGTGCTGCGCTTTATTAGGATCATAATGTACAATATTGGCAAAAAAATATACATTTAAATTATGTTCCAAATATATCGAAAATGTGGCCAGCACATCTTGGAAAGATCCGGAAAAAATATGCCAAAATCAGCAGTAAATTTTGACTTTAGTAAGTATTATAGATATATATATAATATAATATATATTATACATTATAATATATATATAGTATATATAGAGTATATACATAATAGTAGTTAGTATATATATATATTTTGGAACACAACTTCGAATTTTTTAGTGAGAGAGAAAGAGGTGCGCTAGTTCGAAGAACAGTCAGGATCTAGACTGTGTATTCAGAGAAGAACAGTCAGATCTAGACGGTTTTGGTCGTCAGAAGAACAGTCAAGATCTCAAATTGGTATGAAATAAAGGGAGCGAGGTACATTATGATCAAACTATACCTAACACACAAAAGTACTCGCCCTGCTCCATAGTACATTCCAGAAGTGTTTCTGTAGTTTTGCTCTTTCGTTGTGTAGGAGCGCTACTTTCACGTTGTAGCGCCCGCAGCAATAGTCACCCTACTCGATGTTGGGACTGAATCGTCCTTGGTATCGGTTTCCATGGTGGCAATGTCCTGGTGGAAACGTCCCCCTGCTCATAATGACCGCCGCCAAGATTCGTGGTGAAGAAATCAAGATGTAAATGGAAAAAAGTGGATTTTGAGATGGACATTAGCCGAGCCACCAAGCGAGCCATGGTTAAACTCTTCAACAGTCATTTACAAAGTTCCTCATAATTTGATGCTCGAAAGCAATTACCTTAGGTAGTTCTTTATTACAGCCAAAAAGGATTTCTAAGCACCTTTTCCTGTTTTCCAGGGCAGTAGCTTAGGCTCTTTATACAAGTCATCATCATTGAGTAGGTTTGACGATTTGATGGCCATGAAACACAACCTGCCTTTACTTTGGCTTCAGAACAGTGCGTTCAAACTTTGCTAAAAAATACTGAAAAGCCGAGCTCCATTTTGATCCAATGCACACAAAACGTAGTTAGTCAAAGGCCTTCGTCAAAATAACGCCCGGACTAATGCTTAGTCACTAAAATCTATATAGGGTCTATCCGTAAGTACTTCTGGTTATCAAAGATTACTTTCTTGTGAAATATTTGGAAGTACAACACTGATTCTGTACCAAGACATTAATGAGCATGATAATATAATTATAAGTCTTAAAACGAGGGTTCTTTGAAAGCATTTGTTCATATGCGACGCTTGGCATTTCCCTCCGAAATATTGCAAAGTAGTATTGTCGTTACTTGTATGACAATTGGAATATCCGTACGATAAGTGGGTGAGTTGAGAATCGTACACGAGAATACGATGAATTGAAGGCTCACAATATAATACATTATAAAGGTCACAGCGAAAAAACTATCATTGCACATGCACAAAAAAACTATGTTCGCTGTCAATTTCCGCAAAAGAGGAGCAATACTTAACCATGGACGTTTTGAGGCGAAACTTATGTCTATTAGAAGTTATTCAATTTTGGTGAGAAGTGGAAATTATTTGTACCATGTGGAAGCTGCATTACGTGATGAAATTTAAGTCTTTTAACTGACTATAATGGATTTTACCGAGGGACGGTAAGTACGAGTACTCAATCTTGAAAATTATGATAATTGCGATTTGGTGGCTTGGACACAATTTCGCTTACAAAAGTTCCCAGCCGGCACCCCTGCACAGAACGTCCGTTTGTTTTGAGTGGAAATAGTTAGTCTAGATATACATTAAAAGTGCCGCGAAAGCCCGGCTGATTTACCTGAGGGAAAACAGCTTCCACGTCTGTGATAGCATCATAGGACATCACCACTCGGGCTCAATAGTGTTCCCCAAGGGGAGCTCGCAAGCCAGCTGATTCCCGCCGTGCCTTGATAACCTCAAACGCCCATAACGGCAAAAATTCGTCTCAAAGGTATCATCTAACACCTCCTTTGCAGTGAACCCTTTTTATTCCAGATCAGTGTATGTAATAGGTGAAGAGGAGATTGGTTTTCCTGTAGGCATTTCTAAGTGGCGGCTGCAGGTCAGTTCGTACACAAAGTTGTTTCGTATTACCAACATTTGTTTCGTAGTCTATATGAAAACCATAGTGCGTTTGCGTCCATCAGCTCAGAGTTGAAACTTTGACTACTAGAGGCTACGAAAAACGACACAGGGTATATACGAAAAAAGAAATCACAAAATCAGTGATACGAAACAACTAGAACAAAAAACCTGGAGTAGCGAAAACAACTGTGTGCGAAGACTCCCTCTAACCTTAGTGAGGTTAGTGTTCGATTATCGGCGGTGGTCGAGAAACTGCAGAGCCTGTGCTCACCGTTGGGACGTCGGTTCAATAGTGGTTAGGTGTAAGGGGTATTATTTTACGACGAGGACGAAATTCCTACACAATTGTGGGTGTGGTTTCTGTTTACCTTATTGGATTCTAGGCAACATTCTCATATGAGATTCCGTCGCAAATCATTACTTTGGAGATATGACATTTTGTTTATAGGGAGGTGAGGAGACAGTGTTTCCGTCCGCGCTCACTCTTCTTCCTCTTGTGACCTACATTCGCCCTGGTTCTTTCCTTGCGCGTGAAAGTAACTTCTTTTAATGCAGATTGGCTTTAGCTGTAGGGGTAAAGCGTGGGAACAATAGGTTAGGTTTAGGTGTAGGTTAGTGAGTCTAAAGGTTCGGGGTTAAGTTAGAGGTTTAATTTTCATATCTCATATGACACCCCTTACTATTAAAAACGTCATATCTTCTGGAAGATTAGTGATTGTGGACGACGGATGTTCATATAGGTCATTTCTTAGAATCTATGCTTTATAATCAAGAATCCTAAGCTTATAAATGTTTCTTTTCCATAGTATTTTGTGCGTAAGAATGTTGGTCACATTTAAGAAATTGTCACGGAAAAATACCTCATTTTGCAGTTATCACCCCTCCATAAAACAAACCTGGAGGGACCCATTAGGGAACGCGGACGTTTTGGGCGGGAGCGGGAAATGAGTTTATGTATGGGAGTAGATTTTGTAGAAGATGAACGTAAAATATATCCGGTATACACTATGGGATGATATAAAGCTGAAAATACACAAAGATATATAACCAAGAATCACCTACAGCTATATGCCTATTTCTAGGGAATTTTCCGAGAGCCTAAACTAAACATTAAGGGAGAGAACTGCAACATGAGGCATTTCCGACGATTTTTAATGTGACAATTCATTATTAACACAACAAAATATATAAGATAAGAATACTTTTAACGTAGTTCGTACTAAATTACTGGTTCGAAGTAGTCTAACAACCATCAACCATAACCCCACGTTTAACCCCCTGACTATAGCCAAATTCACATTAAACAAATGTCCGCGGCAAGGGAAAAATTGAAGTGAAGCAGGGTAACAAGAGAAAGAAGAGTTTGACGGCGCACGTAAACACTTGTTCTCTTGTCACTTGTCATAGCTCCATAAGTATTGATTGCGACGGAACGTCATTGAGAGTATTTCTTAGAGGCCAAGAAAGAGTAAGACATTTTTAAACCATGTCCCAATTGGTTATAGGAATTCTGTCCTAATGTAAAATAATACCCAACTGCCCAGGTTAGGGTTAGTGAGTTAAGATTGTTGTATCAACCCTGCCATATCTCGTTTCACTACCTTATGAAAGACTAATCTTTTGTCATACAGTATCTTGTTAGTTAACCTTCAAACCTCTTGGCAAAACTGTTATTTTGGTCAAAATGTGAGGTTAGGTTAAGAAGTTTAGTATTATTTTAAAACATAAAACTAAACAGAAACCTAACTTAACCTTAACCATAACTAAACCCCGTGAGCCTGGCTACTGTCACATTGAGGGGAGGGGTTGCCTGTGGTCACTGACTGTGCTGGATGGCGACGACAGAGTTGCACCTATTCTAGTTTTATATTATAACATTTATTTCCGTGATTTTGATAAAGTAACAGCTTGCCAAGAGGTTGGAAGTTTAGTAGAAGACATGTATGACAAAAGATTAGTCCTTCATAAGGTGAGTAAGGAGATATGGCAGGGCGATTGAACGAAATCTTAAACGCCAAACAAACATCAGATTCTTCAAAACCTCAAAAAAAATCATCGAGAAAAATATAGTTTCATACTGAAAAAGGAGGAGGGGTGATAAAGCGAATCTTTACCGGTTAGTGAACTAACAGGGTGAGTTGGATAATATATAGTATGAGTGAAAGGAGAGGAAAGGTAGTAAATAGGATGGCTACTAGGAGTCAGAAGTGGGACCAGCTCGAGGAAAGGGAGGAGGAGGGAGGACAGGAAGTGAGAGGTGAGGCGACAAAATTAAAGTTTTGCTTTGATTGCAGGGTTCGTTCAACTTATGATTGGGTCACGTAAAAAGACACGTTCTCATTATAACAACAACCCCCTTTTATGTTTTTTCTACCCCCTCCATTGCCTGCACTCTAGAAAGCTTAGGATAAAAGAAAAGCAGAAAAAGAAAATGGAAGAAATAAGAAGAATAGAAAGGAAAAGATAAGGAAAGAAAAGAAAGGAAAAGATAATAGAGAAAGCCCATTAGACTTTGACTTAGGAGTAGGAAAGAACGAAAGAGAGAAGATAAATAGAATCCTTAGAATACCCATGTATTAAATTATTTAACGCAGGTTGCATAATGTGGAATCCTTCCTACGCCCAGACAACAACTCCACCTCCTGAACTTAAATTGATTTCTATTTCCACCCCCCCTTTTCTAATATTCTTTCTTAATGGTTTTACTAATTACTACATTATAATTACTACTTCTCTTTAGGGGGGAACTTTACTGGCAGAACACGGCGAAGGCGATTAACAAGGGACGGCAGGTAATATATATTATATATGAGTATATATAGTATATTATATATATATAGATATATATATATATTATATATAAAGAAATTAGACACAACCTTGTGCTATTTTGTTAGGTGTAAGATGGTTGTGTTGGTGTGTATTTGGGTTGACAGTGAGCAAGCCCAGTTCTGCTTTAATAATAACCCATACTATTATTAGGGACTGGAAACTAAGCGGTGCTTGTTGTTACCCCATTTTTTGTCCCTTGGGCAGTTGCACTGTGATGGAACAACAAAAGAACGAAAGAAAAAAAAATAATATATAGACACAACTGAAGCCTTTAACTGCAAACCTTAATAACACGATTTGGTTGTATAGTTTCTTCTTGCCATATATGTAGTGAAGATACGATTAACTTCGTAAAACATAAACAAATAAACCTATTTGGGTAAAGATTTCACAGTGATGGCGGCTGCAACAGACGGAGCGCTGGGGCCGATACTTTCCCAAGTCTGGGAAAGGGTCGCCTTGCCGGGTGAAAGAGGCTTAAGTCGTCGCTTTTTTTTTTCGAAACTAACCACAGGATTTATCGTGAAAATGGCCCCTGCATTGTGATTTTAGCCCCACGACAAATTTTTGTTACCATTTGGAATAATGGTACCAAGAAGGAAACGTAACCCAATGATCATAACTTGAAACCGGATAGCAAGCCTGACGGGGGCCGGAGCAGCTAGCAGTGTTAACCACGGTAACTATATGTGTTTTGAGCGTTCGTCTGAACTTATTTTCCAGACTGTGGGGGTCAATAGTGCGGAAGGCCACAGACGCTCGTGCACTCCTTATCACGCACCAATCCAATCGAGATTCCACTGACAGACACGTAACACATTGCTTATTACCTAAATAGGCAAGCCGTTCAATTAAGGAAACAGCCTAGAACCACGTCTTTATAAACCTAATCCGTATACATCTTTACCCTACACTTTCTTAACATAAACAAACCTATAATCTGGAGGATAGCCCGTGCTTAGAATATAACCTAAATTGTTTAACTTAACCTATTACATATTGAATAAAAAATATTTGTGTGTTATTTTGGTTTCTGCAAGTGATAATAAATAAGCTTGTGGTACCTCGACAATAGCAAGGCTTTTTTTGTTTTTTATGGGGGGGGACTTTTGGGCAGCTAGCAGGTTTTTTTTATGTGTCTTTATAGAGTGGGAATACGGGAGTGGACTGGCAGATGAATTAATAGCCTTCCGACGGATGATGGCGCTCTTATTTTTGAGCACATCATAAAGTACTCAGATTCATTATGTTGGCTGAAAATATAGTAGTAATTTAAGGTTGGTCTGGCAGCTCAAAGGCGAGGGGTTTCTTTTTGTTTCATTCGCTATTGGGGTGGGAAAACTAGGCCAGTTGGCTCAGCAGAATGTTATACTGCCTTTTGTGTTCTTTATGCGGGATCGCCACCAGATGACAAAACTAGCCGAAGACCAGGCAATAAATTTATTAGTTCTTATAGTGGAGTGGTGGTGAGTAAGAACATACTAGCCTAGGCTTTTTTTGTGTGTCTTTCTATGGGGGGATCTCGACAAGCGAGCTAGGCTTTTTTGTTTTTTTAATTATGGGTGAAAATGCACAGCGGAAACTAGCAGGGCCTTTTGGTTACATCTTTATGGGGGGGAACCTATGGGACAACTAAGGGCAGCGTTTTCTTTTGTTTTTTGTTTTCTTTAGGGGGTACTCTGGCCAAAGCTAGACAGGGCTTGTTTTGTGTTCTAGTGATTCCAACTAATATCGGTTACTTCATTTTCTGGCGATCACTATTGGACAACTCAGTCAGCATTTTTGTTTCCCTTTATGGGGACGACCAACTAGCCAGGCTTTTTTTCTACTCCTTGTTTTTTATGGGGGGACTGACAAAGCAAGTCTATACTAGTGCTGTTTATCTAGTATTTGTATATTGTGAGATGGGGCACGAACACTATAGAATGGTTCTTTTTTTTTTTGTTTCTTTTTAATGTTGCGGGTAGACGTACTGACAAAACTTCTCAAGCAGGCTCTTTTTTGTTCCTTTAGGGGGTAAACTGACAACTATGCAGGCTTTTATAGTGCGATAGCTATGGGGGATAGAATTTGACAAATTTTAAGCAGCTACTGGAACAAACTAATTGAGCAGGGCTCTTTTTTGTTCTTTATGGGGGGAATGACAACAGCTAGCCAGGCCCCCAATTTTTAGAAGTTGTCTTTTATGTACCTCGTGGGTGTAGAAAAATTCATCATGTTAGACATATTATTTCTATGCAAATATGCGCCTTTTCTTGTTTTCTCTCCCATGGGGCAACTGCGCAACTATAGGCTCAAGGGAAAGTCTTATGTTTATTGTTCGTTGGAGATTACCTGTGAATGTGGGGATCCCCTGACAATCTAGCAAGGAACTTCTTCTTTTTATATGATTGTTGTTTCTTTTAGATTATAATACGGGAGGAACTGAGTACTTGGACAACTAGCGCGACGGCTTTTTTTTTTGAATTTTTGATGGGGATACTGACCAACTAGCAGCGCTTTTTTCTGGTTGCTAATTGTATTAGTAGTCCTCGTCAGGTGTCGCGTCCTCTCCCCTTGCGACGTGTCTGTATTTTCTTGTCTCTCCATACCCAGGCAAACTTTAACATTAATAACAAACCTGCTGTGGTAATACATAATTGTGCTCTGGTTGTCTTACTGTGTGCAATTTTTGTTGTTGGAACTATGAATATTGGAACCTTTTAGTAAGTTGTCCTAACACCCAATGGACCTGCTGATTAATCTACTTGGGATGTCGTGGGTGTAGTGCTGTGTGGTGGGTTTTTCGTTGTGTGTAGTGCATAGTACCGATTCGTAAGTCTGTAATCATGCGATTCGTGTGTGGTTGTGTGTATTTTCAAAGTCCCGTCACAACATAGGTAACGACCTGTGTGTGTTTTGTGTGTGTGTGCTCATGTGTAGATGGTGTGTGTGTTGTGGTGGTGCCCCTGTGTGTGTGCGGTGGTTTGGACTGTGTGTACGGCTAGTCAATAGGGAGCTTAAAACGAGGCTGAGGGATACATTCCAGGGCATGGGGACGATTCGATTGAAAGGCTGGAACAGGTAACTGGTAGTGATTAAAGTAAAACAGGAAACTACCAACGTGTAGGTCTCGCGCGTCTCTTGTAGCTTCCTTATTTCTTATGTTTCTTATTTTTATTTGGTCCTTTGCACCCTATGGCCAGTCATTTTTGATGTAAGATAAAAAGTGTAAGTAATACGTAGAGCGTGGTATTATGTTATGTTCCGTCATAGCAATAAGCCAATAAAGCTATAGTCTATTTTTTTTTATTATGGTCAAAATGCCACTTAAGGAAAGCCATCGACCTCCTGCCTCCACTTATTCTACGGGGCAGCTGATTGGTGCACCTCCTGTATTATCCAACACAATCACAATTATCTTCACACTTAACCCAGCACGGACCACTGGACAGAGCAATCTTTCACTACAAAGGCATTTTGATTTTGTCACCCTCTGTAGTGAAGCTCTGCTCTTGTCCAGTGGTCACGAATTGCTAAGAGGGAATATATTGGATGGGTAGTGATGATGACGAGGAATGCATCCAATCAGCGCCCCAGTTAGAATAGAAGGGGAGGCAGGGGGCGGTGGGGTTACTTAGTGCATTTTGGTGACCAGAATAAAAAAAAAAATTGACCTATAGTGGTTAATACAGTGCTTTTAGAGATTTATGAGGTGATTGAAAAAAACGTGAAACTATACGGCCAAAGTAATTTGATTTGATTCTGTCACAAAGGAAAAAGAGGTGTTCTATGTGAAAGAAACAGACTTTTTTAGACAGCACAGCAAACAAAAACGTAAATGAGAAATATAAAAAAATGTAAAATAAAATTTGAAATGTATTTAAAAAAGGTTAATAAATTTAAAAAACTTAATGAGATAGTAAGGAAAAGTTTGTGTGTGCTCTGGAATCAGACATGGACTATTCGTGAGCAAAAAGAAAGAACAGGAAGAAAAAGAGGAAAAACTACATTGAAAGAAGAAAGTAGGAAAAGCATCACAAGAATATAATCAATAAAGCTAAAATGAGAGGAAGTGAAAAGGAATGAACAACGAATGTGAAATGAAATCAAGCAATCTACATTAAGGAGAGGGAAGGAAAGAAAGAAGGAAGACAAGGAAGGAAAGAAGCAAGGAAAGGAAGGAAGGAGGAGCGAAGGAGGACTAGGAAGGATTTTAGGAAGGAAGAGGAGGGGAAAGCAAGGGAAAGAAAGGATAAGAAGAAGGATGGAAACATCGCAACAACAACTGACAAATCAATAACAATAAATAAGTGAGAAGCGAAAACGAAAAGAAGGAATTACCTGGAAAAACGACGAAACGTGAATTAAAATTAAGCAAATCACGGTCGAAAGTGGAAGAAAGGAAGGAAAGGAAGGAAGGAAGCAAGGAAGAAAGAAAGAAAAGAAAAGAAAAGAAAAAGAAAGAAAGAAAGAAAGAAAGAAAGGACGGAACGGAACGGACGGCGGACGGAACGACGGACGGCACGGAAACCACACAAAAAACAGTCAATAGGCAATAGATAAGAGCAGAACGGGAGTAAGAACAAGGAATTGACGTGCGAGAAAAAAGGAAGTGAAGTAATAATGCAAAACCAGATTGACAAGCAAGGGGGAAGGGAGAGAGGATAGGAGGAGGAAACATTCCCCTAAGTGGTGGTAGTTAGTTAGTATATTTAACCCTCATTCTTCACTACAAACTTCGTTCCTATCTT
>JACEEZ010017041.1:22500-30000 GCA_016584305.1 Chionoecetes opilio
GTCACGCATTGTTAAGTAGTGAAGATATTGTGATTGGTAGTGATGATACGAGGAATGCACCAATCAGCTGCCCCGTAGAATAGAAGGGGAGGCAGGGGGCGTGGCTTCCTTAGTGCATTTTGACCAGAATAAAAAAAATTGACTATAGTGGTTAATACAGTGCTTTAGAGATTTATGAGTGATGACAAAAATGTGAAAACTATACTGCAAAGTAATTTGATTTGATGTCACAAAGAGGTGTCTATGTGAAAGAACAGACTTTTTTAGACAGCACAGCAACACAAACGTAAATGAGAAATATAAAAAAATGTAAAATAAATTGAAATGTAAAATGTAATAAAAACTTAATGAGATAGTAATGGAAAAGTTTGTGTGTGTTGAATGAATGACTATACGTGAGAAAAAGAAAGAAAGGAAGAAGAAAACTACATTGAAAGAAGGAAAGAAAAGCATCACAAGAATATAATCAATAAAGCTAAAATGAGAGGGAAGTGAAATGAACTGAACAACGACTGTGAAATGAAATCAAGCAATCTACATTAATGAGAGGGAAGGAAAGAAGGAAGGAAGCAAGGAAGGAAGCAAGGAAGGAAGGAAGGAAGGAAGGAAGGAAGGAAGCAAGGAAAGAAGGAAAGAAAGAAGGAAACATCGCAACAACAACTGCAATCAATAACAATAAATAAGTGAGAAGCGAAAACGAAAGAAGGAAATTACCTGAAAAACGAATGTGAATTAAAATTAAGCAAATCACGGTGAAAGATGGAAGAAAGGAAGGAAGGAAGGAAGGAAGCAAGGAAGAAAGAAAGAAAGAAAGAAAGAAAGAAAGAAAGAAAGAAAGAAAAAGGACGGACGGACGGACGGACGGACGGACGGACGGACGGACCACCACAAAAACAGTCAATAGCAATAGATAAGAGAGCAGGGAGTAAGAACAAGGAATTGACGTGGAGAAAAAGATATGTGAAGTAATAATGCAAACCAGATTGACAGCAAGGAGGAAGGGAGAGAGGAAGGAGGAAGGAAACATCACCCCAACAACCAATGGCAATGAATAGGAAAGAAGCGAATAGGAAGAATTGAATTACGAAGAAAAAACCCGTGATGTGATAAAGAGTAACTGAGTAATAATGATAATAGTAATGGTAATAGTAATAATGAGTGATAAAGTAACTGGGTAAAGAAAAGTAAAGCAAGTAAAATGTATAGTAAAGTAAAGTAAAAGTATAGAAGTGTAAAGAAATTGATGGTTGGTTCTCAGTCGTGATTGCGTTTAACACATTTTTTTTAGAACGCGAAGACAACTAGATGCGGAATGACTAATGTCTCACTCTTTCTCTCTAACTACTTCTCTTTCTCTCTAACTATATCTCTTTTTCTCTCTAACTACATCTCTCTTTCTCTCTAACTACATCTCTCTTTCTCTCTAACTATTTCTCTTTCTCTCTAACTATATCTCTTTTTCTCTCTAACTTCATCTCTCTTTCTCTCTAACTACTTCTCTTTCTCTCTAACTATATCTCTTTTTCTCTCTAACTACATCTCTCTTTCTCTCTAACTACTTCGCTTTTTCTTTCTGACTACAATTCTCTCTCAAACTACATCTCTTTCTCTCTAACTACATCTCTCTTTCTCTAACTACATCTCTCTTTCTCTCTAACTACTTCTCTTTCTCTTTCTCTCTAACTACATCTTTCTCTAACTACTTCTCTCTTTCTCTCTAACTACATATCTCTTTCTCTAAATACATCCCCTCTTTCTCTTTAACTACATCTCTCTTTCTCTTCTTCTCTCTAACTACATCTCTCTTTCTCTAACTACATCTCTCTTTCTCTCTAACTACTTCTCTTTCTCTTTCTCTCTAACTACATCTTTCTCTAACTACTTCTCTCTTTCTCTCTAACTACATATCTCTTTCTCTAACTACATCTCTCTTTCTCTTTAACTACATCTCTCTTTCTCTTTCTCTCTAACTACATCTCTCTTTCTCTAACTACATCTCTCTTTCTCTCTAACTACTTCTCTTTCTCTTTCTCTCTAACTACATCTTTCTCTAACTACTTCTCTCTTTCTCTCTAACTACATATCTCTTTCTCTAACTACATCTCTCTTTCTCTTTAACTACATCTCTCTCTCTCTCTTTCTCTCTAACTACATCTCTCTTTCTCTAACTATATCTCTCTTTCTCTTTCTCTCTAACTACATCTCTCTTTCTCTAACTACATCTCTCTTTCTCTAACTACATCTCTCTTTCTCTTTAACTACATCTCTCTCTCTCTTTTCTCTCTAACTACCTCTCTCTTTCTCTCTAAATACATCTCTTTCTCTCTAACTACATCTCTCTATCTAACTACATCTCTCTTTCTCTCTAACTACATCTCTCTATCTAACTACATCTCTCTTTCTCTCTAACTACATCTCTCCTTCTCTTTAACTACATCTCTCTCTCTCTTTCTCTCTAACTACATCTCTCTTTCTCTCTAAATACATCTCTTTCTCTCTAACTACATCTCTCTATCTAACTACATCTCTCTCTAACTACATCTCTATCTAACTACATCTCTCTCTCTAACAACATCTCTCTTTCTCTAACTACATCTCTCTTTCTCTTTAACTACATCTCTCTTTCTCTTTCTCTCTAACTACATCTCTCTTTCTCTGTAACTACATCTCTCTTTCTAACTACATCTTTCTCTCTAACAACATCTCTCTTTCTCTCGTTCCCGCCACTTTTTCCCTGTAAAGTTATAACGTTAGGGTCATTGCATTTATATATGTAGACTCACCTTGAAAATTATAAAAAAGTGAGTAGGTTGCCAGGTAAAACAACAGCGTATTAAAATGCATAAAAAGAACAGTGAAAAAAATAGCCCGCAATATATATTCTTTTACTGAGATAATAAAAAAAAACTATCTCAATCAACCGCTTGAAAAAAACTAGAAACAAATAATTAGTTAACTTAAATATATTATTCTAAAAGTATTCATTCTTGCCCTCTCCTCAACCCCCCCCCCCCACACACAAAGGAATTCACACAGGCAATATCTTTATCATTCAAAATACAAAGAATACTACATCCTACATATTTATACAACTATTTATGTTACTACCCTAAACCTGCTTGGCAAATAAGTGTATAAAGAACTAAAGTAAGAAAAAAAACCCGCATCTCCCATTTATACTTCACCCACGCATCCTTTCCTTTCTCCTCCTCCTCCTCCTCCTCCTCCTCCTCCTCCTCCTCCTCCTCCTCCTCCTCCTCCTCCTCCTCCTCCTCCTCTTTCCCCCTCCTCCCTCGTCTTCCCTCCTCCTCCTCCTCCTCCTCCTTCTTATTATTTTTCTCCTCCTCCTCCTCCTCCTCCTCCTCCTCCTCCTCCTCCTCCTCCTCCTCCTTCTCCTCCTCCTCCTCCTCCTCCTCCTCCTCCTCCTCCTCCTCCCTCCTCCTCCTCCTCCTCCTCCTCCTCCTCCTCCTCCTCCTCCTCCTCCTCCTCCTCCTCCTCCTCCTCCTCCTTATTATTATTTTTCTCCTCCTCCTTCTCCTCCTCCTTCTCCTTCTCCTTCTCCTTCTCCTCCTCCTCCTCCTCCTCCTCCTCCCATGCAGCAATTAGAGCCGCAGTCATACCACTATTACCACAACGTGAAATTGCAGCTTCGTAGGATTTTCATCACCATTTACAGAATTGGCATCACGACCTCTTGCTCCTGTTATTTTGAGGGTTTGTTTGAGTCGCCTCGCCGTAACAGGTAGCAAACTCCATCTATTCATGTTCTTGCTTTCAGTCTCGTCAATTTCTATTTATTTCTCATGTATCCTTTTCGTTATTTAAATGTTTTAGTCCTTTATTCGTATTCGTATTCGAAACAGAAAATAGATTAACGTCTTTCAAACTTTGATTTTTGTCTGTGTGTGTGTCGACCTCTCTGTCCGTCTTTCTATTTGATCTTGTGTTTTCTCTCCCTCTCACAATTCTCGGTAACATTTCACTTTCTTTACTGAGGCAGCTTTCACTATACCTTACAAGCACAAACAAGACTCACTGGCACTCACTCTCTATTAATTAAGCGGAGAGAGAGAGGAGGGGGAGAGGAAAAGAGAGGAGAGAGAGAGAGAAGAGAGAGAGAGAGAAGAGGAGAGAGAGAGAGAAAAGAGAGAAGAGAGAGAGAGAGAGAGGTTAGGGAGGAGAGGGGGGAGGGAAGTGGGGGGAAGTTAGATAATTAGGCAATGTACTGGGCAGGTTTATGAAAGACTATATATAGAATCATTGTTTCATATCACTAATCTTACGGTATGTGTGGGTCATATCACTTATTCATTTAGTATATGAATAATTCCTTTATTATGTACCGGATATTACATAGTTATTAGTTATTTACCTAGTATTTCCAGTTATTTCCTTCAGTATCAACTAGTTATTACCTAGTTGATAGTTATTTGCCTAGTATTTTCAGTTAATTCGTTTAGTATCTACTAGTTATTATCTAGTTATCAGTTATTTACCTAGTATTTTCAGTTATATCCTTTAGTATCAAATAGTTATTGCCTCTTTATTAGTTATTTACCTAGCATTTTCAGCTATTTCCTTCAGTATCTACCAGTTATTACCTAGTTATTAGTTATTTACCTAGTATTTTCAGGTATTTAGTTTTGTATCTACCAGTAAGAAGGTTAAACAGAGTAGGTGTGATGCAAAGTTAACTAGGGGGGGGGGCACTCAGTAGAGCGCATACCTCCGCCCGAATATTTCATCAATTGGTTGCTATGGCAACAGTTGTGATTATATATATATATATATATATATGCATACAGTATGAGCGCATACCTCCGGCCGAATATTTCATCAATTGGTTGCCATGGCAACAGTTGTCCATAGATTTCACCCAAAATTAAATCAGTTCTTCCTTATACCAAATAGACTTGGTATACTGAGTTTGGTCCAAATTTATTGTAACTTATTGAGAAATCCTGTACACTAACAAACAAACAGACAGACAGACAGACAGACAGACAGACAGATCGGGGTGAAAACATAACCCCTCCAACTTCGTTGGCGGAGGTAATAATAAAAATCACTCTTGAGAACACGGGAGGCAAAACATTACCTTCCCAGTTTCCTAGTTTTTCCGCTGATCTCTTCGCCCCGAGCCTTGAGAGCCGGGCTGGCGTGTGGCGGAGTGGCTCATTGCGGCGTCTTTATCCCTTGTAAATACCCTAATCACTTCACCTGCCTCCTGCCTCTTTTCTCCCTGTACTCTTTTCTCTCTCTATCTCTTTCTTTCTCTGTGTGTGTGTGTCTGTGTGTGTGTGTGTGTGTGTGCGTGTGTGTGTGTGTGTGTGTGTGTGTGTGTGTGTGTGTGTGTGTGTGTGTGTGTGTGTGTGTGTGTGTGTGTGTGTGTGTGTGTGTGTGTGTGTGTGTGTGTGTCTGTGTGTGTGTGTCTGTGTCTGTGTCTGTGTCTGTGTGTCTGTCTGTCTGTCTGTCTGTCTGTGTGGTGTGTGTGTGTCTGTGTCTGTGTCTGTGTATGTCTCACTCTCTCTATCTCTCTCTCTATGTCTCTTTTTGTGTCTCTTGCTCTCTCTCTGTCTCTTTATATGTGTGTGTGTGTGTGTTTCTCTCTCTCTCTCTCTTCCCTCTCTCTCTCTCTCTTCTCTCTCTCTCTCTCTCTCTCTCTCTCTCTCTCTCTCTCTCTCTCTCTCTCTCTCTCTCTTCTCTCTCTCTCTCTCTCTCTTTTTTTTTTCACCCCCCTTTCGTCCTCTCCACACCTCACCTTGTCACCTCCTCCTCCTCCTCCTCCTCCTCCTCCTCCTCCTCCTCCTCCTCCTCCTCCTCCTCCTCCTCCTCCTCCATCATTGGCAGAAAGCGCCGAGCATATAAAGTTTACAAGCGATCAAATGCGGACGGCGATTATAGAGAATACAATGACGTAAACGACGTTGCAAGGGATTAATTAAGACTAAAAGCGCGAGTATGAAAAAAAATTGCAAAGGAATCCAAATCAAACCCGAAAAGGTTCTTTCAATACGTTCGAAGTAAGAAAAACGTCAAAACTAGTATTGGGCCACTGAAAGATAAAATAACATCTTGGTAAATGATAATAAGAGCATGGCAGTCGTACTCATGCTTACTTTAATGCGGTATTTATTAAAGAGACGAAGCTCCATTACCAGAACCAGTAAACATGTATGCGGGATTCGAAGTGATAGATTGGAAATAGGAGAGATACAGTAGACGAAGTATCAAAGTATTTGCAGAAACTTGACCCAGCAAAATCCTGGGGGTGGACGAAATTTCGCGCCGCGATTACTTCGCGAATGTCACAGTCAACTTTCGCTTCCACTAAAGATTATCCTCAATAAATCGCTAATGGACAAAAATGTTCCTAGTATGTGGAAATTAGCTAATGTTACACCGATATTCAAGAAAGGGAGTAAGAGCCTCGCAAGTAATTATAGCCCATTAGTCTAACGTCTGTGATTGTTAAACTATTTGAGAAAATATTGCGGGATAAATAGTGTCTTTTCTCGATGAAATAACTCAATATTAAACTCGCAACATGGATTTCGAAATAAGAGATCCGCTTAACAACCTACTGGATTTTTTTAATGTCATTTATTCAAACTGGACGCTAAAATTCCCTCGGATGTAATATACCTTGATTTTCAGAAAGCTTCGATACAGTTCCCCATAAGCGACTTTTGACCAGCTAAGGGCACATGGCTTGGGAGAGCAACTAGGTTCATGGATTGGCGATTGGCTTTCAAATCGTAAACAACGGGTAGTAATAAATGGTGAAACATCTGATTGGTTAGATGTTATTAGTGGGGTGCCTCAGGGCTCGGTCTTGGGTCCCACTCTTTTTCTGATATATATCAACGATCTGGACTGCGGACTTGTATCTAAAATATCGAAATTTGCAGACGACACCAAATTAGGCGGTAAAGCATATACTAGAGAAAACTGCGAACTCATACAAAGTTGACCTCGACAAACTATCAGACTGGAGTGATAAATGGCTATTAAAATTCAATTCCGATAAATGTAAAGTAATGCATATAGGCAACGATAACCTCAAATATAACTATCAAATGCAAAATAAATCGTTAACTGAAGTACAGCAAGAAAAGGATTTAGGTGTCATCATCAGTAATGATCTGAAAACCAGTCCGCATTGCCTAGCTGCCAGTAAAAAGGCGAATATGATGTTGGGCTTTATTAAACGCAATTTTGAACACAAAACTCCGAAAGTATGACACAATTATACACGTCCTTGGTTAGGCCACACTTGAATATGCCGTCCAATTCTGGTCGCCCTGTTTCGTATAAGACCAAGCCAAATTGGAATCAGTGCAAAGAAGAGCAACCAAACAAATTCCATCTCTGCGAAATTCATCTTATGAAGAGAGACTGCGGAAACTTAATATGTTTTCCTTAAAGGATCGTAGAATCCGTGGGGACTTGATAGAAACTTTTAAGATCCTAAAAGGATTTGATGTCATTAATCAAGAG